>JAULBS010092037.1:0-11021 GCA_032355785.1 Symmetromphalus regularis | reverse complement strand
ATTAATATAAGAAGACATGCCATTTCAGTGATATTCACCAAACTGATACTCTACCCTTGTTTTGTTGCCTCCATTGATGTTGAATAGCAATTGTTTTGACCATTGTTTTGAGGCTTCAGTGATGGTGAATTTTAGTAGTCACTTAGTCGATTCTTGCTTTTGTGTCCTGTAAAATGGTAGACAGTTGACCCTTGTTTTGATCCCTTATTGATACTGACTTTAGCACAAGACTATCATTGTCAAAGTTACAGTGTAATTTTATTTATGTTGGCTGTACTTGATGTTTGCAGATGGCCACAGTATGGGTGCTGTAAGTTCCAAGATTCTATTGGCTATGAGCGACAGGTTGCCAAGAAGTTAGCCAATCAAGGTCTGCTACAGAAACACGTGCCTCCACCATCTTGTAGTTTACTGGACATCTTTGAGGGAGAATTTAAACCACTGATGTCATCTCACAACAAACAGTATCCCACAATCCTCTTGTTCTGGACACCATGGTAAATAACTGCCTTACATTTAAGACAGGCTAACCTTTGTGGTCTCCATGTAGCAGTTTCACTGGTTCCAAACATTACTACAAGTATATGTAAAGAGGACTAACATGCAATATTGTGTGTGACAGTTAATGTGTCCCACAGACTGTTTATTGTCTCATGATATTAATAATGCATACGATTAAATATTAATTACTGTTAATGTGACCACAACAAATATGACACATCAACATCCAGTAATCCTAAATAAAGCAAATGTGTATCAATCTTCAGCTTTAATAACTTACTCTGGAAGAATTTGTTATTTATGTTATTCAGTTTATTATAACTAATATTTGTAATGCTTTGTAAAATGAGTTTATTTGTCGATTGGTTTTAGTTTGTTTGATGACATAGGCTGTTTATCTGTTTGATTTGTAAAACTTGTTAACTAACTGGTCATGTTTGTTATTTAATACAGGTGTCTTGCTTCTGCTAATATCATGACACATTTCACCAGATTTGCAAGAGATAATGCCCATGAAGTAAGTACCATACTCGTAAATTATTTTTATTGCATAATTTGGTCGTACTTCTGTACTTCTGTTTAAAGTTGAATAGTTTACAGGATTCTATTCATATCCATTTGCTATCTGATGTGTTTTTATAAATGTACCATCTCACATTTAGACTAAGTCATGAGTATTGGTTAAATAGTTTAGGAGACAATTCTAAATGAAAAAATAATTACCTTATATTTATGAATTATGATATATAAGAAAGGAATTTTTGCTTAACATCTCAGCATGTTTATTCAGTGGTTGTTAGGTGCCAGATATGTGGTATTTGCAACACAACCCACCATCAAGGCATTTTTATATACATTTTTTATACACAAGACGGCTCATATCATAGCCTTTGATGATAAACCATTGGAAGAATTAAGCCATCAGGGCATGGGTTGACACTGATGATCTCTGTGTATTTCAGGTGAACATGGTGGCCGTGACCTGTGGAATATCAGCAATAGGTGCCAGTGAGAGGAAGTCACTAATCCATTCAATCACGTCAAACGGTTGGAGGGAAGATGGTGTCGTATGGCACGTCACCAGTGAGTGTGCATCCAGCATCTACGAGGCAACTAACAACATTCTTAGGACTTCTGAAGGTATTTTATTCTTACAGTTTTAATCATTTACTTATATGTGTCCAAGCCAACATAACATATGGTGCTAACTATCCTATCCACACTTGGTCTTTTTACCATGCTTACCTCTCCTGATTTACATAAACACAATTATAGGGAATAATTTACTAGCACTGCCATATTCTAGCATGTCACTGGTTTAAAAGTTGACATATATATTTCATACATAAAACAATGATAAAATAATATACTAGATACATGTATTTTGATTTGCAGGTTTACGAATTGAAAACCGACCTGAGCAGGAACGCAAAGTTGATCTGACCGAGTTGCTGGGAATTGCTGGTGTTCCAACCTTTCTATTCATTCACCCTGATGGTAAGAATATCACGATAAATAATTCTGAATAATAAATATGAATAATTTAAAACCAGTAAGATTATTATCAGTGAATGTAAATAGTATCTAATTTAATGGAAGGAATAAAATTACCACAAATGTATTTAAATATAATTTAATTTTAGAACATGAGTAAAATGATTATAGAGATTAAATATTTTTTAAATTTAATTAAGAATAAAATTGTTATATATATTTGTAAATAAGGTGAGAATTTTGTTTTATCACTGCAGGTTACATAGCTTGGCATGGTCGATATAGTGCATTCGACTATGCCTCATTCACTGCGTTCATGCGACATACAATCAGCGAGGTGGTGGCTTCTCCATGTCCCGTCTTTAACTGTGACTGCTGCCAGAATGACATGGCACTGGATGAAGAAATATTTACAACAGGTCTTTATTTAATTTATGTATTTAGTTTTAGCTTCCATTAAAAATGGTTAATATTCATATTTTTGCATAAGACAATAATACTGGAAATTTTACCCCTTTTGGAGAGTAATTTTAAATTAAAACATTTTTATAAAAATTTAAGCCCTGGAACTTTATGATAAATTGTGACCATTTCAAACATTTTGGTTTTGTATTTAAGTCTGTTTTGGGGGGTGAGAATGTTAGTATAATGCAGAAATGGATCCAGGGGATGGAGATTTAATCTCCCCTCCATTCAGCCACAATTTTGTATTCTCTATAGTTTGGTTGTATGTAACTTCTAACCCAATACAGAATTAAAAAATTTAAAAAATATTTTTGAACTTCTCTTCCAAACTTTCTGTATCTGCCTCTGTAAAGTACAATAAACATTAACATTATAAGATTATTTTAATTTTTTTATTTCATTATTATTTATGGCTATATCTAATATGCTAATGATGGAACATCCTAATCTTTGGTTTATAGATTTAAAAAAATAGTCTCATCAAAACTATATTGTTTTCTTAGTTAATTACTGTTTACTATTTTCCAGGTGTTCTTTCTCCTGAAAACAGAGGTTCAAAAAATGTGACAATTCGTATTAACGACCCGGATGATATTCCTCCACCAGTGACCGGTTCAAAACACAGCCCTACACACGAAATGAAATATGCAGCTGTGAACGGATACACAGAAAATGTTAGTGGGACAGAGCGGATTTTCTTACGTCGTCGTAGCAGTCCAAACAGATCAAAAAGGAGAACAAAAATAACCGTGAACACACGTCCATTCTCAGCATCAGCTTCTCCTGCACAGCTACACAACAGCCCGTACCTTGCCCGCCTGCGACCCGCATCCCCGGTCCGGTCTCGAAACCGACCCTCTAGTGCCAAGAGATTGAACTATTATGTATAATTATTGAGTTTAAAAAAAATACCTAAGCAATTGCAAAGCTGTAGAATGACTGGTTTCAATTTATATGTTGTTTTCCCATACTCATTCAGAAATGACTGTGTTTGCTAAACATGGTGTGGACAATTTCTGCCATAAAAGGTAGAGAACTGATGAGTGATGAGTCATCTAAACTGGAGTCCCAGTTAATCTCTTAAATATTTAACTATCTACTACTAGGTTTTAATGAAACACATGAAAACAATTTTACATTAGGTTAAAGAAATACTGAATTTATCATAAGCTTTATAAGTATTCTTTTTTTTAAAGATAAGTTTAATATATTCTGTATCAGTTTAATGTAATATTCTGTTTATCAAATTGGATTAAAATATTTCATATCAGTTAGGTAAAATATTCTGATTATCAAGCTTATTTATTACATTCTGAATCAGTTGGCGTAATCTTTTTATCACATTGGTTTAAAATATATGTATTTCATACCAGTTTATATTTTGTTTTTCAAATGGGTTTAAATACATCTATTTCATACAAGTTTATATTCTGTTTATCAGACTGATTTAATATATTTCATATTAGTTTAGTATAATCTGTTTATCAGACTGGTTTAATATGTTTCATATCAGTTCTGGGTAGTTCACAATTATCAATATTTTCCTATTTATATTAAGTGTGTGCTAGGGAGTGGGGAATTACTACCACTGTATGAACTTGATCATTAAAATACTGATTGAAATTTGGAAAAACCACACTAATTGTGCTGAGAGGTGGTCGGAGGGTCTAAACATTTGTACACTGTATGAATAGAAATTTTTTAAGAATAGAGTAATATATTTTTCAAATCAGTTCAAAATATTTCATATCAGTTTACTATAATATTCTAGTTACTAAAGTAGTTTAATACATTTGATAGCAGTTTTAAGTAATGTTATATTTATCAAATCATTTCAGTATATTCAATATAACTTTAATATAATCTATTTATTGAACTTGTTTCATAATTAGGTTGGATAATATTACATTTATTATAGATACTGAATAATATGACACTTTTCTTTTGTCGTTTTGTGACACTACTAAATAATGTGTTTTATGTTTTCCTGTTATGATATCACTACATAAATCTATTTTGCTATTGACCTATTGTTAAATAACTGAAAAAAGGTCTCAGATCTTGCTTTTAAATTATTGTGGTCACGATAAAATTATATTGAATTCACAATACTTTTACTTGGGCAGATACTGAAATTTTGACATTGGAAGGATTTTAAAGTTGCATACGAGTAAATTATAATGGAAAATCATTTGGGGTACTAGCCTGTACCCATGCCTGTGGGTAAACCATTTGATTTTGCATAACAAATTACAAAATATTTTTAGTGAAAAGTGACAATAATTAAGAGTGCAAGCAGAAAAAATTGTTTACACAAAATGAGACTTACCAGTATGTGAATAAAACAATTATGTTCAGTTTTCAGAGGACTGGTGAAGATTGGTTAAGTATATTTCTTGCAAATTGAAATATTCAAGAACTAAATGTGGACATTCAAGGTTAAATGTCGCAAAATAATGATTTTAATCATTTATTTATTTATGCTGTATTTATTTTATTTTTTAATTCTGTATTAATTTGGTTTATCACTTATGCAATTCTAAAGGGTGTTTTACCCCACAAAGAATTTCAATTTTCCGTCCATTCCAAGAGTTTACAGATGTACACAGTATTATACGACGGTTTTATAGCTTTATGTTCATCCTATTTATTACTTCTAGCATTATGTGATATTCCACCAATACTGTTGAACACCAAACCATTTATTTTTCACAGTACAGTATTATATGTATATATATTCACACTTTTTATACTGTCATCTGCTTTGTACATCAAGATCCACTGACTGTGATATGTTAGCTTTTATATGTATTGTATGAAGCATGTTATTCAAAACTGAAGTTATTTTATTGCATTGCTAACAATTCAGTATTTTGTGCCAATGGAATTGCTATCTTTAACATATACAATTAAAGTTATACTGTGAAACAGGTTGCATTTTAAACAGCTAATTCAACTTATTGGGTGATAATTTTGGTAAATGTTTTTTTCTTTTGTTGATATTGCAACAGTTATATTGCTTGTGGTGGGGGGGGGGAGGAGGAACAACCCATTATGTTTTTTCATCATTAACAATTGTTGTAATCAGTAAGAGTACTGTAATGTTTTACAATTTTGTAAATTATCAATAATTACCGAATTTTCAATATCCCAAAATTCTAATTAATTCTTTTTCAAATTAAAAAACAAAAATCACAATAAATTATTTCAAATAAAAATATTATCTCATTATTCATAACAAAATGTTATCAAAATTATTAATAGTGATATAATTATATTATTTGTGAAGTGTAGCCTACTTTACAGTATTTCTCAGAATTGTTTAACTTTGACACGTGATAATAAATTAATTCATTAAAAGGTATTGTACATCAGTATATGCATTACATAGCATTCCAGGTTTATACAAATGTTTATTGTTAGGTTTTTTGGGAAATTATCCAAATATAAATTATATCAAATTTAATTAATTTATTTATGTTCATATTTTATAGAAAAATATATATTATATATAGAGCACATTTCAAAAACTTGAACTTTAAAGTTTCTTTTTCAGTGTTGTAATTATTATTATTATTATAATGTAACATTGTAATTAGATTGATACAAGTCATCAAGTTTGTGCAAGCAGATTTTAATCATTTTTTAAAATATAATTGGGAGCCTAATCAAAATATATTGTTTTAACTTGTTTTATTATTATACTGCTTTCCAAATATGAGGTTTATTGTAGAGTAGGACCCATCTGGCTGCTTGCTGTGAAACCAATTTTTATTTTTTTGTTAAATTTGAAATAATTGTTACATTAATCAGGGTTATTTTTACAAAATAAAACCCAATGGTTTGGCATTTTTTAACTAATAAATAAATAAATGTATTTGAAGTGATTTTATTTAATTATTTTGGATAAATGTATCTGTATATAATAACTGTTTTGCTGTCAACACTAATATATAAAGTATAATTGACTGTCTTGTTAATAAATTGTTGATATTCCTTTTGTTTTGTTCTACTTTATCATACTATTATTGTACTATGTTCCACAAATTGCAGCCGAGCATATACAGAGCATATACAGAGCATCTGCTGTATGGGAGAGAGGGGCAAACAGGCCTATTGTTCCTGTTAACAAATCATGTTTGGCTGCAAATAACTGATGATACACCTGATTCTCCCCTGAACAATAGAGTAATTAAGGTTCAACTTTAGGATACCTTTTTTCTCCCCTTATATGTATGCATGTTTTTTAAATTTCATTTCCACTTGATCTTGGACATTGATTTTTGTTATGATAAATATTTTATTTTTAGATGTTGCCCTGTTTTGGACCACTCTAGTTACAAGAGGTTACTTGCTATTTTAGTTATAAGGAATTACTATTATTGTGATACACCTGTGACTGGAACATTATTTCAAGTTACTTACTACTTTGGCACATCCTCCGTACCGGCCTCCGTGGCACAGTGGTTAAGCTATCGGACTCTAGGCTGGTAGGTACTGAGATCAAATCTCAGTCGAGGCATGGGATGTTTAATCTCAGTATCGTCTCCAACCCAGAGTGAGTGCTCCGCAAGGCTGCCCCAAATTGGATGTGGACCCATATAAAAAATACTTCACCTCATCCCCCAGTTATAATATTACAGAGTTTTAATATTTTAGAACTATATGGACATGTACTAATATGTTTTAAAATTTAATTACAATATGGATATAACAAGTTATAACATTACATAATAAGTTATAATATTATATAGTAACATAATTATGTACAAACATGGTAAAACAATGTTCTATGGGTACTATGATTTATTTATTTAATGTCTTCCCCCCTCCCACCCCCCAACACAAAAGTAAAAAGAGGGTATGAGTACTATAAGAACTCGTGGACATCTACTAATCTAGCTAAATGAAATCTAAGATACCAGTAACCATGGGCATATGGAATAACAGTTTATGGGGGAGGGAGTTGTAAGAAATTTACCAAGTAAATTTACTATATGTAGTATAAAAATTAGATGAGTAACATTTAATAAAGTATGAAGCAATAAACAAAATAATAAGTTTCAGAAGGATCTGCTCTAAAATCATTCTGTTATAGCCATGAAAAACTATTTGATTCTCCCACTCCTAATTCACACTAGCCCCACCCATCACATACATTTTTCTGAAGCATTCTATCTTTCATGATGCATTCATGCATGTTTATTATGATCATTTTATACATGGTTTTGAAAAACGTATATAATTTAACAATGAAATAAAGTTTATTTTGAATTTTTTTATGTGAATTTTAACAAGACTGAAAAGATTCCAAACAAAATCCAAGTGGGTGAAACTTAAGTGATTACACACTTCTCACTGAGCCTGGCAATACAGTCTGGGTTGGAGTTGATACTAAGATTTAAATAAATAATAAATTAATTAAATTTTATAAAGAAGTAAAAATAAAAAATCTATCCCAATTTGTGTGGGATTCAAAACTAATACCACTTGCATGCTTTGACCAAACATCTGTGCCATCAAGGTCAATAACTTTTTTAATTAGTTACAAAAATGGATCCAGGATATTGGAATGTGGAATAGGGTGGAGTGGGCTGTTGTTATCAGATAATAAAAACTGGGTAAAAATTGAGTGGGTATAAATCTACACTTGTCATATATCTTTAATACATTCATTTATGTTATCTCTAACCTGTCTATAACGGTAACCTAAAGGATTAGGCACAGATACAGGATTTCTGAAAAGGGGGTTCCAAATGTGAATAGGACTGGAAGAAAATGGTTAATTTTGTGTGCTTTCACTCAGAAAATATATATAAAAAGAATTTTTTTTAGAAAAGGGTGAGTCCAAACCCCCTGCCCTCCCCTCTCGATCTGCCACTGAGTATGTACTAAAAACTAATGCCTATCTGTTGAAATCTTTTAATGAGGCCGTTATGAACAGGTGGAGTTTATATACAGGTTGAAATACATTATTATATTTGTACTGTGAAGAGTAATATCTAAAATGTTGATTATACAATGTCCTTTTATTTATATGTTGAATAAATGGGGTGAATCCAAGATATTGGAGTAGGTGGTGTATCATTTCTTAAATTATTTGATTTCTTTGTTTATTTCAAATATCTTGAAACATAGAGACCAGTGAAATATAGGAAGAGGAAGTTGAAACAAATATGCTGGAACACGTGGGCAACCTATATTGGTAGTAGATTAGCAGTAGTAGATTAATATCATGCAGTTATTGAACAATGTTAAATAGACAATTGTGAACTTTTTAAACCAGGTCCGTACCCAGCTTTTCTTTCTTTTTTTTTTATCTCGGGAGAAGAGAGTAGCATTTTAAAAAAAAATCCATTTCCTTTCTTTTATTATTAATTTTTATAATAATAATTTTTTTAAATTGTTGAGTGAAAAAGCGATACTATGATGTATAAATGCTACCATACATAAAAAGCTGATTTTTTATAAATAAAATCAGGGACTTGTCTACTGTTGCACTGTAAGCATGTGCCATCTATTTCTCTCAGCGTCATATTGTTTTCCATACTAAATCTTTTATAATATGCATTTTTTTATTACTAGATCTAGTATTATCATATCTTGTGCTTACAATTTTTTAATTTCTGGTTCCAGCTATTGTGAATATGAGGGGGGTGGGGGGCTCAACTTTGGAGAGCGAAGCCCGACCTTGCCTAAGCCTGTACTTGCACTTAGTGTTTTACAAAAAAACTTTTCATTGCCCGAAAATTAGGGGGGAGGGGCGTGCGCCGGGTGCGCCTCTCCCCATGGAACCTCGCCTGGTAAATGATCAAAAAGTGAACCTTGTCGCATCATTAAAGAAAACTTTAACAGAAACTGAGAAAAGAAATGTCATCAGAAACTTTATAAGAAAGATAGCCCTCCAATATTTAATACTGTCAGCTAGATGTAGTAGCTATGTGGCATGAGCCTATAGTTAAATGTGCAGTTTGTAAACATTGTTAGCTAACAACAGCGCGAATTTTTGTAAACATTGTTAGCTAACAACAGCGCGAATTAAACTGATAATACACTCTCGCTACGTGCAGAGACACGCTGGTTCTGCATGTCTGTCACGTGACACGTCTTTCCGGGCAAAATACTTCCTTGTAGATGCGCTGTTGACAGTGGAGTCAGGTACGCTTGAGAACACATATGTGACAAATAATGAATTTTGTCGTTTAAGTAACACAGCCATGACAGAATCATTCGAAGATTGTCTGCGGAATTTCATAAAGCATGTTGAAGAGCTGCGGGAAGAGGATGAGACAAGAAGTGACGGATACTGGAGGGAGTTTATGGTTCGTTCTCTAAAACTTTATGTTCCCGTCTGTGACACTATGTCACTCAGTATGTGTCATCGTTTTGTTATAACGGACATTAAGTTACAGACCTGGTTATAGCACTATCATATATCGTCACTAACACGCACTTTGCACGTCACTCATGTCTGTCATGCATTTCTCAACATTAAATGATTGATAAAAAAAAGGAAAGGAAGGTTTTAATGTGTAACAGCATGGATCCATTCTATTTGTGTAACCCAGTAGCGGATCCAGAGGGTGTCCAGGGCGTCTGGAAACCCATTTTCAAGAAATTTATATTTATTTATATTTTCTAAGTGGAAGGATGTGAAAATAAAACATTTTCCCCAGTCCTATTCAAATATCAACTTTTGACACCCCCCCTCTGACCCCCCCAGTTTCAAGAAATCCTGCATCCGCACCTGTATTTAGTGCTATATTATAAAACAGGATTTAAACAAAATTATGTTTCTTTGTTTATTATTTTTTAATGAACACTTTCACTCATCCACCTACTGCCACTCCACCCCAAAGACAATCTAGAATCATAGTAAATAAACTGTGTAAGAAAAGAAACATGTTTACACCACCTACATGTAATATACTGTGTGTGAGCGTAATGCATGTCACAGTTTGCACATGCACTTGTAGCAATTTGCTGAGAAGCGGAGGAGCCACATCTCCACCGAGCTCTTCCTGGATCTGCCCCATTGCAAGTTACTTCCTTCCAACATTTTGTTTTATGTGTTTTTCTAGCTGGGTAGCACTATATATAATATAAAGAACAATACAAAACTGTTTGATGCAGTTTTCTAGCTGGGTAGCACTATAGATAATATAAAGAACAATACAAAACTGTTTGATGCAGTTTGCTAGCTAGGTAGCACTATATATAAAAAACAATACAAAACATTTTGTTTTATGCAGTTTGCTAGCTAGGTAGCACTATATATAAAGAACAATACAAAACATTTAGTTTTATGCAGTTTTCTAGCTACATGTAGGTAGCACTATATAAAGAACAATACAAAACATTTTGTTTTGTGTGTTTTGCTTGCTATGTAGCTCTATGTATAAACAATACAAAACATTTTGTTTTATATGTTTTGCTGGCTAGGTAGCACTATGTAAAGAACAATACAAAATATTTCTTAACATATTGGCATTAGATAACTTAGTAAAACTTTCATTTCAACATAATTTAATTTTTACTGTAATGGTAGTATATTTCGATAT
>JAULBS010092026.1:0-17275 GCA_032355785.1 Symmetromphalus regularis | reverse complement strand
AGAGAGAGAGAGGGGGAGAGAGAGAGAGAGAGAGAGAGAGAGAGAGAGAGAGAGAGAGAGAGAGAGAGAGAGAGAGAGAGAGTAAGAGGACAGATAGGATGTAAAATGTGTAGATTTCAAATTAAACTAATATCTTAATCTTTTGCTTTAAAGCTTCAGTTCGTAAAAGGTCATTACATGGATATTAATTCGGCTTAAACAAAAAATGTATTTCCGGGAACCCGACACCACCTTTAAAAATATATATTTATGATGGTCGATACAAATATTCTTATTTAATATTTAAATTTAATTAATATGTAAAATAATTAGTAGACAGTAAATAATAATAATGATAGCAATAGCATGACGATAACGATGATATTGATGATGATGATGATGATGTCGAGGGCAATGATGATAATGATGACTATGATATTGATAATGATGACAACGATAATGACGATGGCCATGATGATGATGATGATGATGATAATGATAATAATGATTATCATTATGATGATGGTGGATATATAGAGATGTATCACATGCTTTGTTTATGGTCACACTACAGTTTGGATCCATAATATGCATCATTTTGGCCGCTATATTTGATTTTTGCAAACTAGTGACTTATGGTAAAATCTAATCAGGATAAAATATATAACAACATGAAAAACAAATGAAAAGAGGTATTACAAGCCATAGTTTTGTGAATATAGTGTTAAAAATAAAAATAAAATGAAGACCATTTTTGAAAATTGGCTTGGTCCGAACGACAAACTCAATTATGACTACTGATCTCCACGGATCCCATTATTATACACCAAATCGCCATGGAAAAATGCAGGCTTATTTAGTCTATTTAATACCCACCCATAATAATAATAATAATTATTATTATTATAAAGAATAATAATAATAAATAATAATAATAATAATAATAATAAATAATAATAACAATAATCATAATATAATAATAATCATCATCATCACAATAATCATAATCATTACAGTTCACTTCTACTCTCCTCAACTGCTTCATGAAACTCACCTTTTTAGGCATTGACATTCCTTGACGAAAGATGCCAATCCTCTGCATTGCAAATCAGAGTAAACACTATCTCATTATCTGTTTTTAATGAAATAAATAAGTTAAGCCTAAACAGTTAAATAAAAAGAATACCAAATCTTTATCTATCGATTACTGAGTTTGTTTGATTTTCAATATCATTTATGCTGTTTGTTTGTTTTTTGTTGTTGTTTTGGGGAGGGGGGTTGTTGTTTGTTTCTTCTTTTTTTAATTAACGCAGTATACTTGTTTTAATAAACCAAAATGATTTTTAATTAAAAAACATTTTGTCTAATAATATTAGTTTTATTATGTTACTTTTTTTTGATTATGCATTAAAATGGTTTATAAAAATAATGCATAAATCATTTAATTTGTATATGTTAATTGCATTCATTTTATCAAAACTATTCAATTTTTGTTTAATCATAATGGTAGATTTCTTCATATTGCTGAATTTAAAAATAAACATATAATTTGAAATAAAATAACTGTGTAAATTTCGTATTATTTTTATTGTTATTTAAATCAATGTTTACAGTAACTGGTGAAGATATCGTCTTGAAACAGAAATATATTAACATAACATATAAACTGCACTAAAATGAGTATGACAGAGTCTAAAAGATGTTAAAACCCGGAATAAACTATATATAAAATAATATTGTTGTTTGTTTGTTTTTGAGTGGATGGATGTTGATTTTGTTAAGGGTTTTTTTTTTTTTTTTTTTTTTTTCTTATTGTCCATGAACAGTGGTTTCAGTTGTGTTTGTTAATCGGAAAATTGAAACATATTAACTAATTTACTAACTTTCTGGGGATTCCCTAATTACTCTACTTTCTTCATTAATACATATTTTGAATTTGAAAAATATATTTATAAAATAGTATGATAGATCTCTTCTCAATGCCTTTGTTATTTAATCTCTTTGAAGTGTGAAGGGGTCGGTTTCGTTTATTAATTGGAGAAGATATGGTCCAGAAACTAAAACATATTGTACTTTCCAACCCTTGAAATTGGCCACGGCAATCGGTAATGTGCGGAGATTGCCGCGGAGTTTTTCATTCTCCGTGGCATTTTTTTTGACAAGGACAAAAAAAAATGTTCAAAATGTTATTTTTCTTATTAAAAATAAACTTTACTTGACGCTAAAATTGCCGTGGAAAATGCCTTGGACACTATTTCTCCACAGCATTTATTTTGCCGTGGATATATATATATTTTAATTGCAGGTGTTGCCTACTGTATACTGACACAGAGAAAAGTCGAAGCGAGCATGACTTTATTACCTCTTTGCGTTCAAGATGTGATCTGAACAAGTATTTTCAACTTTTATCCCCCTTGAGTCGACTCTCTCTCGGACTGGCGTACTCTCGCCAATAACTTGTGCGTCTCTTCACACACAAGAGGCTTTACCAGCCGATCATATAGGATAACCGAGCACAAAAATTTAATCGACGTTGACTTCATTAAATAATCGTCAACATAAGATGATTGATAGAAAAAAAAGCTTTGATAAGCCTAGGATTTCGTAGATTATTCATGGCTGATGATTCAAGAGCATTATGCACTACTTGACAGGGTACGCCCCGCCCCTCCGCTGGTTTAACGTAACGGGTAGCCAACAGGAACGTTTTTTTTTCGCACATGTCGTTATATTCCGGGTGGATAGGGAATGTATATATTTCTTTCTGTGCAACAAAAGTGAATCGCTTAAATAAAGTGCGTCCGAGTTTGAGTAAATATCCGAGGCCGGTGTTAGAATATTTGACAATTGCAAAATGTATCGTTACGCTCGCTCGCTACGGGACCGTCACATTGAATTACAAGCTGCCAATGAAAAGACTTAATTTGACAGGCCCGTCGAGCCGGGTGACGTCATCGATTTTTATTGTTGGAGAAATTGCTTTCCAATAAAGGAAGGCGTGGCTTGTTGGTGTTGAGGACTGTCGCGATGTGTCGTTCTGCGCTTGCGCGGATTTTAGGCCAGGCCCAACTTTGGTCGTAATGGTCCGTATAGAAAAGTTGAGTGGGGTAAGGCAATAGACAGTATAGCACTTCACGACAGTGTAGTGTGTGTCTGGTGTGCTGCGATTGTCAACAAGCTACTTTGGACTCCGAGGCTGGGCAAGCCTTCACGATCTGAGATTCAATGTCGCATTGGAGTTCTGCTATGTCTTTGAGCCCCAAGCATACAACACCCTTTTCAGTAACGGACATACTAAGCCCGCTGGATCACGATACCTACAAGAAAACCACCATTGAAGCAGCTATCCCTCCTCTGACCCCTTACAGAAACAGTCAGCACCCGCAAGCCATGGCTGGGATGGGTGGCATGGGCGGCATGGGAGGCATGAGTGTACCGGTAACCAACCCTTACCACAACTACGTGCCGCCGCTGTCGCACCACACGGCGTCGTTCCCCACCCAGTACTGCAATGGTTCCGATCTGGCGTACGGAGACCCCTCTAGACATTCCGCTGCCTCGTGGTATGGCGCCAACCCAGACCCGAGATTTGCATGTAAGTATTGTATGAAATGTTTAATATCAATTTTTTAAAAGTAAAATGTGAAGATGTAATGCTTTCGTGTGAAATAAATTAAAGGGGCAAATGTCTCAAAATCTCGCAATATGCTATATTTATTTTAATTCTAATTTTGCTTGAATTATAATAATAATAATAATACGGTATATAATAAATAAAAATCATAAGGACTAATATTCTCTGCGATCGTAAATAAAATATGAAACTTATTCTGTAATTCTCTCAACATGTTTTTTTAAATTGGTATAAGACGGGGTGTTTTCTAAACAATAACATCGCAATAACGTGTGAAAAGAGCCACTTAAAATAATAATCGCAATAATATGTGAAAACCACTGTGTGATCGATTAATTTTAAGGATTTTTCTGCCCTACCTGAGCCGATTTGATAGACTTATGCAACTCTTTAAGGCGGACTAGTGTCTCTTCCTGGGTAACGGAGTGGAACTGAAGGGGGTCCGGGAAGCCCTAGGCATCCACTCTATGACACTTTGCCTGTTTATGCTAGTCCAAGATGGTTAAAGAGCTCTTTTGGACACTTGTCTATCTGTTTGCGGTAATTTTGTTAAAACAAGGGTTGAGATGTACCGTGACTGTGAACTAGTGTCATTCGTGCCCATCTTGACGTCTCTTGATGGTCTTCGAGTGACTGTTGTGTTGCTAAAAGACTCCTGATCACTTCCAAGAGGACTTAAAGTTCCACTGAGTCAAAACTGTTTTAAATATCGGCTCAGTGACACGTGCTAATGCAAGAGTTTATGTAAACAAAAACTTATACTTGAAACATTCTTTAAATACCTGAGCGGATAATTGTTAAAAGTCGTCTTTTAACTTATAATGATATAAAAATAATAATAAAATTCCTGAAACATTCTTGAGAATATTGGTGATAGTTCTTAATGTTGGTAAAAAAAATTTGAATATTCAAACCAATATTGTTTTATATAAGTACAGTACTGTACTGCATGGATGTCCAACATTTTCTTAATTCTTATACTGAAATTGTTTCCTTTTTTCTATTTCTCTTTTATTCTTCTTTTAAAATTTTCTTTGACATTAAGTTACTGGTATAATTATTTTTAAAACTAAGTAACAAATAACAGAAATGTGAAATTTCCCGCCAATTTCATTATTTTGATTGTCCATCTTCTGCTGCAAATGCAAATGTTTTGGTCTAATTTATCCAAAAATACCTCACTGTAGTCATACACCGAATTTAATACTTTTATTTTTCATACTTATTTTCGTTTTAATCTGCAAACAAAATAACGTTTTGAGAAATATTTGGATCAATAAGAAATTTAATAATAGAATATTGTGCACAACATAATAAAAATATAACAATGATATACATTTATATTTTTGAAATGACAGTATAATGTTATACATTTTTTGTATCTTATTTTAAAATATTTTCAATTATAAGAAAGAAATTAAACACATAAAGGAGAATTTTATACAACGGTTACAATTTTACCGAAATCAGACAACTTATTATCGGTTCACATTATTCATCAAGAAATTGTTAATTTTCACTTTATTTAAAAATATTTTTATTTATAAGAAGGAAACTAAAAACAAACGGAAGTTTAAGTCAACGGTTACGTTTTACTGAAATCCGACAATTTGTAGCATTGGTTTCATTATTCATTTTGAAATTGTCCATTCATTATTCTGTCTTCCATTCATATAGCTATACACCCGGTCGTTCATACAGATAGCAGATATCTTAGTTCGTTTAAGATGAAGGAAATCATGTCGTGTCCGAGACGAAAATCTAGACAAAACATAGCGTTATCACTGTCGCAATTCATAACTGTATTTTTATCTTAAACCGCAGTCTCGAATTCACTGTCTTGTTATTGTCTTTTATGTAAACAGATAATTATAGAATTGATCATTCACATTTTAGCGAAAACTAACATTATATGTCTATTTTAAGCGATTACTGGTTAAATATAAATGTGTGTATTTATTTTAATTTAATACAATCTCAAGATGAAATTATTATTGTTATTTGATCGTCTTATTATTAGCAATGGCGGATCTAGAAAATACGTTTATGGGGCCCCAATAATATGATGCCTATTCATCGGATTCTTTAACGTTAAACATAAAATAAAATAATAATAATAATAATAATTGTAATAGTAATAATAATAATAATAATAATGTTTTTAATGTTATTTAAATCGCAACATTTAGGGGACCCGTGCCTCTGTGGGGCCTGTTGATCTGTCAATGATTAGTATACTATTATTATTATTATTATTATTGTTATTATTATTATTATTATCTTTATTATTATTATTATTACTATTACTATTACTATTACTATTACTACTACTACTACTACTACTACTACTACTACTACTACTACTACTACTACTAATGTATCATTTATATTACTGAAGATTATATATCGGTAAAATATTATTATACAAAAGATTGATTTTTAACATAACCTTGTCGTCTTTTGTGGCTTAATTGCAGGATTTTTGCACAGTTTAGAATTTTTTTTAAAAATTATATGAAAGCATATTTTTATATTTCCGATCAAGCCCGATCGATGGAAACTGACTGCCTGCACACCTGCGCTAACAGATTAGTGGTGAACACAAAACTATTATCACCAATTATCCTTACTTTGTGTTGCTTTCACGCGGTTACATTCTTCAGGTGTGGCAGTTTAGCGGGAGACTTTGCCTGCACACGGCGAGGTGCTAATACTGTTATTATGTGTTTATAGAAATGATTATTGTTAAGTTCTTTTCGCACCAATGAGCGAAACCTGGCCAGATTTTTGTCCATATGAAAAGCTGACATTTTGACTCGTGCAGTTGCGTATTGTTTTTGTCAATGGATTGTAATGTCACACACACCTGCAATTTACGTTAATACCTGCTTAAAGAGATACTGAAAATGTTCAAGTTTTCCCTGTATCTTGTTTCGTTCTTAAGCCTCGGCAGATATTTCATCTGCAGTTGACAAATGATGTATTAAATACTGATACGATTATCGGCTGGTGACCGTTTTAAACATTATTTAATCATTTTTACACGATTGGTGCTTTGTAGAGTTACGTGAAATGTTTTGTCTTCAGGTTAATATCTTAATGAAGATAATATAAAGCAAATAGATAGTTCGATATCTGTGAATTTAATTTCTTAAATTGATTGAAATATATTTATTGCATATGAAACACATTCAAAAGGACTGGGCACAAGTTATCCGACTTACGAGGTCCTCCCCTAGTTACATAATATAAAAATAATAATAATAGTAGGACAGGCGGCAACAATTATTGTTTCAAATTTAACGGTGAAAATTATAATAGAAAGGAAAACAAAGGTAAGAACATTCGTGCTATAATTTCTTAAATAATAAGCACGCTTCGTCTTAAAATATCTTACGCGAAAATGTAACACGAAATATTAAAATACCTCTACATACAATATGATAATATTTAATATTATTAATACATATTTTAACTTTCAGAATATTTTTTATCTTAATATTATTAACTCATTGTTATCAGAGATACTCTTTTCTTGAAAATATATTTCCTTAGTATTATCGGTAATTAATTTGAACATTCAAAGTTCAATTCCTTTTTAATTTAAGTTTTATAAAATAAATATTGATTCTAAAATAACATGTATTTTTTTAGATAATACAAAAGAACGTCACAAGTCAAAACCAAGTCATTTAAAATAATTATTGTTGGTTATTTAATAATATTTTCTGTTAACGACATTTAATATTCAAAGATAAATGCATTGAATATTTAATAGATCTGAAGAATATTTAATTAAGCCAAATCTTTGTTTGCATCGAACGAAACATTTCTGAGTGGCGACCCGCTGTTTATAAACACACTGTTAATTATTAAATGCTGGTATCGGAAAGACCAAACAGCTTGAATATATAAACTGTTAACAACAAAACCAAACTGTAAAAAGGATTTTTTTACTTAATGCGACAACACAAGACTTGTTCAACAGATGCCTTGTCAGCTTAAACGCGATGATGGTGGCTCCTTCTTTCTTTAATAAGATCAAGAAAATATGTTTCTGTTAAAGGCTACTTCTGCGGGCAGGTGTAATCCCCGTATGTTTGACAATGAACCGACGCACCGCACTGATCCGTTGGTGTCCATGGATATCCAGATAATCATGAGCGCGTTATGATAAAATTAATACAAGTCAAACTAACATCGGGATTAAAGATATCTAAACAGGAACATCCTCTCATGGAGAATAATTTCTTAAGAAATAAAACAGGAATTTAAGTTCAATACGTTTTGTATTGAAATATACCGGAATATACAGAAAATACCGGAATATTTTTATTAGTATGGATTAAAATAAATTTTATAATTGGATGTTGGTTATTACATTTTTTATTATAGGTTTTTATTATCAAAAATTTATTGTAGTCATTCAAATTAAATTTATACATTTTAATGGTTTTAATGTGCACCATCATGTTACGAACTGAAACAGAATGGACAGATTTCAAATTATCGATCAAAATATATTTTAAAATTGGGTGTTGGTTATTCTACTTTTTAGTATTATTATAGTTTTTTATTATCCATCATTTATTGTAGGTATACAAATTAAATTTATACATTTTCATGGATGTTTTAGATGTGCACAACTAAGCTAAGAACTGAAAGAGGATGGATAGATTCAAAATGATTATATATTATCATATACAATTTTTATATAAAATATTAAACAGCAGAATTTTGGATTTACTAAAGCCAAATGGAAAGAAGATACGTTAAAATGATAGTAGTGATGGTGTTTTTATTCGTGAAGATGTAAAAGTATTGATTAATCAAGTCGCATACTATGTGTGTGGTTAATATGAAAGAAAGTTAAAGTGTGGAATAAAACCGTCATATTGATGAATACTTTTGGGATTCCATTGATCTGATTACTTTAAATCTGAATTGATAAGAACGCGTGCGTCTGCAGTCTCAGATAAAATCCATATTTAGCAAGCTTAAGCATTAAGATTATCAAAACACGCTGAACTTGTTAAATTTGATATTGTAAGCAATATAAAAATCCACATTTAGCCATTATATGCATTAAGAAGATAAAACTATTGGAATTTATTAAGTTTGGTATTGTAAGCAGTATAAAAATCCACATTTAGCCATTATAAGCATTAATAAGATCAAAACACTTGGAACTTATAAACTTTGATATTGTAAGCAATATAAAAAAGTTCATACATATCAACTGAATAGGTAAGTAACAAAAACTTGAATTTGTAAAATTTAGTTTTGTAAGCCATATCAAATTCCACATTTAGCATTATAAGGAATATGAAGATAAAACATTTGGAATTTATAAATTTGGTAATGCAAGCAAGATAAAGTCCATATCTATAAACAAAATCAGTAAGATTACCAAAAAAACGTGAATTTATACAAATTTAGTATTGTAAGCAATATCGAGTTGCACATGTAGCCTTTATAAGCATTAGGATGATCAAAACACTTGGAATTTATACAAATTGGTATTGTAAGCAAGATAAAAGTCAATATTTATCAATTGAATCAGAAAGATTACCCTTATAAAATTGATTTTGTAAAATTTATTACTGTAAGCAATATCGAACTACACATTTAGTCATTACAAGAAGATCAAAACATGATGAATTTGTAACATTTGGGATTCTAAGCAAGAAATATTAAACCATGCTTAATTTATACTTTAAAAATGCTATATTTGTCGGAATCATTTTTATAACATCAAGTCTGGGTTCGGTTCATCAAAACATGGCCGAGCTAGTCATAGGTTATTTAATATTTTCCTTTTAAATATTGTTTTTAAAAATCCTTAAATGTTCAGATTTCATTATTTATGGATATTTGCAATGGTTTATAAAATAGTTTCGAATTTTTTCTTTTAATCGCTGGTTATCTAAAGTTTGAAAACCTTCGTCCTGATCGGCAGTCTTCATGTTTATGCATTTTTAAATGGCCTTAATAATTAAAGCCATGACCACGGTGATGTGTACAACTTTCATAGCCATATTATTAATAGTTTGAATTTGAATGTTTTAGAAAAATGACAATAATATTTAAATTTATATTAAATGAAAAATATACGTTTATAATGTTCAGAAGGATTAATTTTTTTTTTATATAGATTTTCTTTCTCACCAGAAATTATGGTTAATTTAAATATTTAGTATTTTTTCCTTAAGTTTTGAGGTTATAATTATTCATATGGAAATAAAATGTGTATTTTTGTATCTGTCTATAAAGAAAATATATCAAGAAATAAATTTTATAAAAATTAATAAATACCCTGTTTTTTCAACAAAATGCGTAGTATATTTTTCATAATTATTTCAGTGTTTTACAATGTAATTTAACTCTTTTGAATATAAGATAAATTGCTTGCCAGCTTTTTCTGTTAGTGTATGTATCTTTAAACTGATCAATGTAACATAATTTTGTAATAGGAGTCTTTCTTTTTATAACACTTTAATAAATAATTCGAAATTATCGTCGTTGTAATTATTGTTTTTCTATAACGTGAAATAATGCGTGGTTAAGTTGTTACAAACAAAACTGATCATTGTTTTGTCATACTATTCAGGGATGCGTTCTAATGTTATCTGTAGGGAGTATAAGATTTAAGAGAACATGTCATACTCAATGTATTAATTTTTGTTTTGTTTTCTTGTGTTTCAAAAGCATTAATCAACAAGACTCTTTTTATTTAATTTAAGTACTTTTTAAAATTATTATTATTATTTCTTGACAGATCAAGTTTATGGTGTTTTAACTTGTTAATGTCTAAATAACATGTTTTTTCAAGTATAGAATAAAAATCTTTTTCTCAAATATGTGTATTGGCTTTGACTATTTTCGTGATCATGTGCATGCAAACTGATGTTATTTCTTATGTATGTCCTGATGGATCTAAGGTTAATATCTGACTTTCAGCGTTAAACGAATTAGTGCATGGGTTCGAATTCCTTTAGTTTACATAAACTTTATATTTTTATTTTTTACTGACCTTTGCCTATTTATTGCAGACTTTATGTTGATATAAGTATACAACTATACTTCGCGTCACCGGAAGTGGACCAACAAAACTCCAGCGTTTTTCAGTTGAAAAATAAGTGCCAAAAGGACAAACAACTGCCTTTCAAAACTTTTGCAACGTATAGATACACAAAATTATTTCACTTCAAAACCTTTTGGATTATATATAGTTCCTACGGTAACACAAATCGTAACTGAAAAGTGCCCCAAAACGGCTAAAAACGCATAACAATCGTCATTTTTTCCCCATAAACAATTTAATATTCAGTATATCTTCTTGAAATTTTGTATGAAAAATAGGTCTTTCGTTTAATTTCTAAAACCGTTTTCCTTTTTGTTCTACAATCCCTAGAAGAAAAATTATTGTTAAAAACGATGCTGCCAATCTGACGTGACGCGAAGTATAAGTGGTTGAAACAAAATTTCAACATCTGATTTTAAATTATTGCAAACAGTCATTAAAGAGATATATTAAAACTTAGTTTCTAATTATCAAAGATATCGATAAATTATTTTTTTAATTAGTAATTAAATTAAAACCTTTTACAAAATATTTAAAAAAGAAATATGCCTTTATCTCCTGGATACCTCAGCCACATTTTGAACTGGACCATGACGGTCACTTTTCGCAAACACTGAAAGAAGGACTTGCTATTATATCCTTTGCACTTGCCTTATGTTGAGAAACGGTTTTAAATATAACAGCTATTTGGGTGAAATTGTAACAAACACAATAAGACAAGGATTAAAAAGATCAAAATATGATGAATTTGTAACATTCTGGATTCAAAGCCATGTTTAATTTAAACTTTTAAAATGCTATATTTGTCGGAATCATTCTTACAGTATAGAGTCTGGGCCCGGGTGATTAAAAAACGACTCAGTTTTGTGTTATCATGCTTCAGGTTACTTTTAATTTTCATTGCATCAGGGTGTTGTTGATCACACCCGAATGAAATAATAATTGTCATCATACCAGTATAGCTTTTAAACGATTTCCTTTAATTGTATTAAATACTCTGTGTTCAATTAAAAACATGCCCAGTCACAAATCTGTTGTATCAAAGGTCATTGTTTCTGCTATCCAGCATGTATAAGAGTGCATTAAAAACATTCCAGTGCTAGAAATGCTAATAATTTAAAGTTGTAACCTTTGAGTAATTTAGAGAATTTCCTATCATGCTAGCATTATCGGGTGTCTTTGGAAAAAACGGTTCAGGCAGCTTAAATGTTCAGAACAGCGAGCTTCAAATTTAATTGAATATAAAGAAGAACACAGTTTTTAATGAACTAATTAAAAGTAAATATAAATAATAACACTACATGTGTATATATTTAGCAGTTAACTGAATTTATATTTTTAATATTATAATTATTTTAAATACTATGCATATCAACTCCTAATCATAACTACGTCTCATACGTCGCTGCATATAACGCATGGATATAAAAAATGTTTAAATGCATGTGTTCAACTTGAGAAGTCTCTGTTAGACAGCATATGAAATTGTTCCAATTTGATAAACAGGTTATAATGGCAATACAACAGTTCAATACAATACAGTACAAAACAATAGAATACAAATATAATTAAGGTTAATTCAATACAATTTTTTAAATATTATTTAATTCATTTCAATTATATTCAGTTAAATGTACTGTCTAAATATTTGTTTATAAGTATTCATGTTAAATTCAGTACAGTGAAATACAATGCAATACAATACAATTAAGGTTAATTCAATACAATTTTTATATTATTTAGTTCAGTTCAATTATATTCAGTTAAATGTACTGCCTAAATATTTGTTTATACGTATTCATGATAAATTGTATAGTGTATACACATTTTTAATTAATTATGAAGATTACAAAGATCGTTTTTTATTAAAGTTGCTAACCGTAGAAAACTAATTACTGCAACGTATTCTTTAGCAATGTATAAATTGAATGTATAATATAAATAATTCAGTCAACGTTACGTTGGTTTTGTGCATGTTAACAATAAATGATGAAAAAAGCATTGTTTATAACAATGTAATGAATGAATATGGTATACATCTAATAGATATAATTAAGAATCAATATAGACATATAAATACACCTGTGTAACGTACATTTTGAAACGTTACACCTGTTTGTTACTGTTAAATGAAGCCTCAATATTACAGGTGTACGGTGGGTGTTTATAATGCGCAGCTAATTTTAACATACTGTAATACATTTTAAAGCAATATTGAACATAACATATTTACCAGTTTCCTGTACCACCCACGCGCTTGGACCTATTCGAACCAAGTCGCTTTAATTTCCGTTATAACGAAATTGTGTTTGCGTACGTGAATAGCAATGAATAATAAATAGGGATAGACTAATTAATATTTAAGATATTTGGAAAATGTTCCTTTTCAAAATCAAGTAGGAAACTTTTTCCTTCCTTCTCCGTAGACCCATTTGCAGTTTGGGCTATTTTCCATTCCAACTAATGGTCCACAACTGGTTCATCAAAGGCTGTGGTATGTCTGTGGGAAAGCGCATATAAAAGACCCCTTGCTGCTTATCGCAAAGAGTAGCCTATATGGCGGCAGCGGGTTTCTCCTAAAGAAATATTTCAGAATGACCATAATATTATGTTTGACGTCCAATAGATATAAAATTCAATGTGCTCTAGAGGCGTCGTTAAATAAAACTAACTTTAATTTGAAACTTTTTCCGTTAATATTTATTTTATCACATTATAAAACATTGTTTTTAAAATAAATATTCAGAATAGAATTGCATAAGCATAATATTATAAATCTAAATACTCTTCTTATACAAATCAATGCCTCAGTTTGGACTAAATGTTTAAACTGAAGAGCCAGACAAATCACATTAAGTTTGAGACTAATTTTAATTTTTAGTTTCAGAAAAACATGCCTTAAATTCAAGATATGTCTCTGTTACAGTTTCGTGTAAAATATTTTTAAAAACACCTTTGTTTGTGTAAAGGTATTATGGTTTGTCTAGTAAAGACTAAAGGAAAGGTATCCAATTTCTCATCTATTATATTGAAACTAGTATTATGAATTATTTATTTGTATAACGACTCTTCTCCCCACTCACTTCTTCCACCCGCAGCTCAAAAATAAATATCGGTTATTGAGGGTATTATGAATAACATCATTTAATTATGTTTTAAAAGGAAAATAAAAAAGGTTTCAAAATATAACTTCACTCGAAAATTTTTTTTGGGGGAGGGGGGGCCAGAAGATGACGCCAGAGGTGTCAAAGTTTTACTGTTTAAACCTATGCTGCTATTGTGTGCTTTAACAGTTTGCCCACTTTAAAAAAAATCTAATTAATGGTTCTAAGTAGGTATTGTGTGTCGAGATGAATCACACAACTACTATCATTCACTTAAAAGGAGTAATATGGTTTTGTTTCCAGGATACATGTAATTCATAACCTTTCTCTTTTTATGTTTTCTGCTACCATGACTCGTTCCAAAAATCGCGATAATAGCCTTTCTTGGAATATCAAAATGGCGTCGTACTAATTGTGTATAACATGCATATAATATTATAGTCAACAAAAAAGTGTTGTTTACATTTTAGTTTCATGGGTGGTCACAGTAATGGTCCATTGGCAGCAAACACTTGCGCAACTTGTTATATTACTACACACACACATCTCCTCCTAAATAGTGTGGTTGTCTAATTGCAGAATTTCTGCCATGAATGTCATTTGATTTATGAAATTATTAATTATATTCATACTTTCTTTTTTGGTTGAGTATAGTTATTTGCACAACAGAAAAAGTAATCGTTATTATTACAAATAATATATTGGATGATCTACTGCATATGATTCTGTGTTAAAACATATTGTCATTTCTTTTGATATTACAGAGCCCACATTGTCATATTGTCAGAGCCCGCGGAGTGCATTTGAAAGTCGGAGGAGGGGGGTACTGAAAAGTAGGTGAACGAAGGGGAGTAGCTTTCCTACAGGAACTCCTTGTACTTCAAATGCTGTTCTCATTTCGCCCACTTTATTTTTTCGGCAAAAAATTGTTTTAGTGAAAAAAAAAATTGTATTAGTAGTGCCCTAAAAAGTGGAGAGGCCATCATCCACATACCCGCACTCCGCGTACCTGAATGTTAGGAAGCCTAGACACATGGAATGGACACTAACTGTGTTTGTACATTGTGTTTTCAGTTTCGCGGCTGGCGATGAACCCAAGTTCGTGTGCGATGTCGTCCATGTCGATGTCTGGGGGGATGAACCCGGGGCTGGGGCTCGACCAGCACAACCCACGAGGCATGCAGTTCCCACTGACACAACGTCGCAAGAGACGTGTTCTCTTCTCACAGGCTCAGGTTAGTGTGAGAATTTAATCGAATAATGGCAGGCGTGTGTGTGTGTGTGTGTGTGTGTGTGTGTGTGTGTGTGTGTGTGTGTGTGTGTGTGTGTGTGTGTGTGTGTGTGTGTTTAAGTTTGTGTTTAAGTTTGTGTTTAAGTTTGTGTGTGTGTTTTTGAGTTTGTGTGTGTGTGTTTTTAAGTTTGTGTGTGTGTGTTTTTAAGTTTGTGTGTGTCTGATACTAAACGATTTTTTGTTAAATATTTATTACGAAACTTTCTCTTGAATTTTATTTATTTACTATTTTAGAAAATTAGCAAATTCGGACAATGTTGATGATGTTATACTGTTCAAGAATGAAAAATATAGTTTCGTTAGTGTAGTAATTTAGCGCCAAACCAATCACAATATAACCTGTCTATTGCTAACTTAGCAAAACACAGCTTAATTTTTACGCAACATTCAGATCATCACATGGAGGGTTTATAAATTAATTTACTTCCGATTATTATGTTAATGGTTGTAAAAAAAATTCTTACATAAGTAGTTGTATCTAATCTAGACCATATTATAAATGTAAAATAATTTGTGGCTCTATTTTTTTTAAAATTTATTCTGGCCTATTGAATAACATCTCTTCATATTGTTGAATTGTCGGTATTTTGTGTGTGATGCATATCTGAAGAATTACACCCGATGCTTTCGCAAAGACCACTCTGTTTTTAATTAAATATGCAGTAGATGTAGAAACATTATTTTCTCTTTTGGATGCATTTTATCCATAGGCAGGACATTAAATACCAGTAGTGGATCTACGTGCTTGTCCCTATCTAAATTTAGCGATTTAAAAAAAAAAATTATTATACATATATTTTTTTAACGTTAAAGAATCCGAGGATTCTTTAATGACTGGGTCGCCCTAAATTTAGCGATTTTAAAACAAATCATTATTATAATGTTTTATTAGTGGGTTTTTTAATGTTAAAGAATCCCCACCCCCTAAATAAATTTTCTGAATTCGCCACTGATACCAATCGTATACGTTGAGAAGAATTGGTTTAGAATCTGAAGAGCATGCTTCTATTTACTTTATTGTATTAGATTAGATATATTTCTAAAGGTGGAAGTTACTGTCAATTGTTGTGACCTTCTAGTTGCAGATAAGTTATCTACTCTCCTATCCAGATACTGTCAAAACAATGGCTAGTATTTCATAAATATTTGCATAAAGCTTATCAAAATATATACCTGTATATTTCTTAAAATATTTTTTTTAATTATCGATTAACGTCAAATTAAAATTAAAATTTGACATTCAGTAAAAAGTTGATTGATCAAGAATATCTGCAAAAAGATGCTTATTATTTAATTGCATACAGAGAAGAAATATATTTTTTCCTGTTTTTATTGATTTATCGTAATTTCACTTTAAACTTCTGGTTTAATTACTGGATCCTCTAAGTTTATAATAAGAACGTTTTATTTATTAAACGTCAACTTGTATGCTTAATTGTTATATCATTACATAAACAACATCATAATTCGCTACACTGCATACTTTCTTATTTAATTATACAATTTACGGTAAGTTTATGAATAATATAACATGTGAAAACAGTAAACAAATTAAATACATTGAAATGCTTATGTCGCTTCTTCTACGATTCTATGGTCATGTTTTATACTTTCAATTTGTGAGAGGCAGGAATAAAATATTTATCAGAATTAGGACAATAGTGCAATAATGCTTGCTTTGTTTAAACATACTAAATATTTATAATTATGTCTGTTGGTGTATTATTGTTTTGTTTTTAAAACAAATGGAATTTGTTTTTCTTTTGTTTTTCTTATATTACTTTTTTCTACACGTGATCGTATTTGTTTGTGTATAGAGTGATTCAAAACGAACTTAACCTATTTTGAAATGTGCTACTCATTACTCAATAGCTAGGTTTTATATAAGAATATGTATGCAACAAACTGTAGATTGAGCAATTGTAACATTACATAAACAACAATTATATTGCCTTTACAAATCGTTTTATAATGCATGTTCATATGAAACCTAGTTACTGAGTAATACAGCTTTGAAAGTGTTCAGTTCTTTTTGAGCTTATTTATTTATTTGTTTGTTTTGTTTGTTAGTTTTGTTTGTTTTGTTTGTTTGTTTGTTTGTTGTTGCTTGGTTGGTTGGTTGGTTGGTTGGTTGGTTGGTTGGTTGGTTGGTTGGTTGGTTGGTTGGTTGGTTGGTTGGTTGG
>JAULBS010092015.1:0-17276 GCA_032355785.1 Symmetromphalus regularis | reverse complement strand
ACTGAAGGAAATGTGTACAGTAGCCACGTATCTTTGTATTGGCACTTACATGTCATATAGCAGGAGAGGAACTGAAGAAAATGTGTACAGTAGCCACATATCTTTGTATTGGCACTTATATGAGAGTCTTACAAAGCACCTACATTAAGTGTGCAAGCAGATAACCCACAAGACACTAAGTGTTTTATATGCATAGCTCCAGCATGTCAAGATTAGTGTCAAGATTAGCGCCATTGTCCGTATTCTTCTTTGGCTGGCCACACATTAAATCATCTGGGAGAGCTACACCTGTTCAAGATAGAACCCATCCCCAGCACATCCAAATTCACAGATGGAAATCTAATGCCAAGAGTCTCTTGTGTTTATAAATATCACCTTTGCTGCCTGGCCATTGCACTGGGGTCAGGAAATATCAGAAAGACCAGCAACAGGAGATGTAATGTTACTCTCTAAGCCACAGTGCAGATAACTCCGGCAATACATCAACCTACAGCAACATAGTATAGTATGCTGTATTTACAGATAGTGTCATTTTAGCATTCAATAATGCTTACACTGTATATCTCTATAAAAGATATCAAACACTGTGGATTTGCTATAAAATATTGCAATTATAATGATATATATGTATTAAAATGTGTGTGCCATGTGTTACAGATAGTGTGAATTTGAGATGGAATAGTTCTAACATTGTATATTTATAAAAGAGATGCAAACACTTTGTGGATTTACTATAAAATATTGCAAATTATAATGAGCACTATATATTAGAATATGTCTGCCACATGGTATTTGAGATGTAATAATTCATACACTGTATAGTATTAAAAGTATCACAGTTTGGTTGAATACTATAAAAGATTATAATAGCTGCTATATATCAGAATCTATGTCTATGTGTTATATAGACATAGGTAGGTGTTATTTTGATATCCAAGAATTCATATATTGCACATCATCTAAGTACTAATATTTTGCAATATTTTTCATGGCAAACATAAAAAAATTAATTATTAAAATATTGATTGAAATCTTTTTAAAAATCAACATTTTATGCATAAGAATTTGACTGAGAGTCTAAAACTGTATAGTTTGTACATATAGGAAAATGTTGAAAATTATGAACAACCCCTTATCCACAAATACTGCTTTAATTTTAGCCCTTCCAACATGCATGACTCATCAGTTTCCTAACACATTTATTACTTACACATGAAAAACACAGCATATAAATAAACATCCACCAGTATTTTGTAATGATAAAATTGAAACTTTGCCCACTATGAAGTGCATTTGCTGAAATGTCGTTTCACATTTCAAGGGATGGGACAGAATAATGCATGTGCATGAATCACTTCAAATCCTGATCATCCCATTTTCATGCTTAATTTAATTAAGGTTCAGCCACACTGTCCTGGGACACAGGGATGTGTATCAAATAACATATTATAACTATTTTTCGCTGCTTCAGAACCAAATGGGTGTAAGTTGGGGTAACATATATTCGAGAAAAGGGCCAAAAACTGTTTCTGTCCTAGACACAAGTTTTATGTGGAATATCTTTTGATTTCAAGATAAATGTTGGATAGCTTCAGAAGCCTATACACATAATTTGTGCACCAGATGCAGCTCACTTAGGGGCATTCAGTGATACCAGTAGGTGCAAAACCCAGACTTACACCCTTTTGGTTCTGAAGCAGTTTTAGAACTGTATTTTTACTAATACTTGTACTTATTAAGTGTATATATTTGACACAGGTATCTGTGTCCTGTGCCTGCAACTTAGATTTCGGAGTCTTGTAAGACTTATGGTAAATATAACAACATGAATTTATTATTACTGTGTCTATGTCTTTATATGTGTTGTGAGTTACAGAGCCCTAGACAGCTTGCCCATGAACAGTTTTATGTCAGTATGGAACAGAAAATCCACTGTCACTGTAAACATATCAAGGGCTGACAGCAAAAAAACAGATGTCCATTTTGGCAATTTTGGCTCACTTAGAATCAGCAAAGAATCAAAGGTCTTGGAAATGTCATTTTGCATACTGAGGGCAGCCTATATAAAAGAATCTGACTTATAAATGATTCTGATTTTACATATCTACTTAACTTTAAAACTATCAAAAGTACATTTTTGGACATAATTGATTTTTGCAGCTGGGTTGGTGTTGTTTGTGATTAGTATTTTGAACCATTCTTTGACTGGAGCCTATCATTCTATGCACTCATGTAGTGGGTTAAACTCTGTGTAAATGAGTGTTGGTGTACTCATATACATGTAGTATGGATAAAAAAAAATCCAATAAATTCTTCAGTGGAATTTGAACTCATTTCCTACTAGCCTTGAATCTGATAGTGTAATAACTCCAAAACCCAAACCCATCACTCAACACATGCATACACGTACAAGAATAGATGCTTTTGGAAAGGTAATTTAGTTGCGCTCTGTAATAACACCAAGATTTATGGGAAAAGAAAAGAAAAGAAATATCTGTTTGACACCCTCATGCATTGATTAATCACATCTTGTTAGGTATGGAACTCATGGTACTTGTGGTACTTGTGACTCATGGTCCTCAGAGGAAATCCCATACTACTACATATGTTACTCTTTAATATAAGCAGAAGTTTTTATTTATATGCACATTCCCACTGATGGGTACATAACATAGTCTTTACTATACCAGTAATGAACCAATGTCTGGAACATCACACTCTAGAGAATGAGAAATAGTCCAATAGGTTAGTGAACAGGACTGATCTAATGTCCCATAGCATCTCATGCAAATGCTCTACCTCTACGTCCAACTCCTTCATGTATATACAAGAATATGTTTCTTTTTTAATCATCAAACATGGATGTCAAGCATTTGGTAATTTTTAGTCTTCAGAGAAAACCTGTTACATTTTTCTATTAGCAACAAGGGATCTTTTATAAGCAATTTCCCACTGACAGGACAGCATATACTGTGACAGGGTTTCACATGACGCAGGAATTCTGCTTATTTGACACAATATTTCGCTGAAGTAATCCAAAATAAAATGTGTGTGTGTGTCATGGTTGACGCAAAATATTTCCGTCAGTTGACTTTAATTTTTCTTTTAAATACACTAAACTATTATTTATGAAAAGAAAAAACAATGGACATACATGTATATGTATTATAAAAGATAGAATAGTAGATGATGGATGTAATATATGCATGTAATATAAACAAGACAGTTATTCTGTTATGTGATTGAAATAAGATGTCATAGTTGAGTCCCATTTTTTAATGCTAGACTCCCAAAATGAAACCCTGTGAGTCATGATGACTCCCATTTTCCAGATGCTATGTGGAACCCTGACATGACTTTTGATATACCAATCATAAGATACTGGTTGGGAATGATGACCTGTTAGATGGTGGCTAACATTTGACTATGTTTAAAAATAATCAAATGTTTAACATCCAATACCAATGGTTAATAAATCAATGTTCTCTAGTGGTGTCATTAAACTAAAAAAATAAATAATATGGTTGGAAATGAGAATGATATCACCAACTGGTTACAACAATAGATGTTTGTGGAAACGTATAATGGTTGCTCTATATATAAACACCAGTGTGTGTGGAATAGTATCTCTCACTATCACTACTTTATTTTGTTTTTCTTTGTTTTGTTTAACGACACCACTAGAACACATTGATTTATTAATCATTGGCTATTGGATATCAAACATTTGGTAATTTTCACATGTAGTCAAGTGTGAGCTAGCCTCCAACGGGTTTTGTACCACTGTCATCAGTTTGAGAGTCCGAAGTTCTACTGCTGGACCACCAGGACTCAAACACTACAACTAATGTGCCTGGACCTCCCAAAACTGTGTCAACAGGTTAAACAATTTACTGGTTTTATCCTATAGGAAAGATTAACTATAGATTTTTTATTATGTTATTTACAAGAGCTCAGATTACTGGCACATAGGATATACAGTATATGACTTACCCTCCACCCTGTCGCCATCAAAGTCACCCACTGCACTTGAATAACCTGCAAAAAAACATAACAAAGGACCGTTAATTGGCAACATTCTTGACTACTAGAGGCAGCCTGACAGGCATCATGTTATAACTTATGGGAGTTTCCATAAATATATGTCCCAAAATAAACATAAAAGGAAAGCAATTTCCTCTTTAACTGGATAATAAAGTATGTTTTCAATATGTCTCCACAATGACAGAGAAATTATGAATGAAAAGAACAGGCAAAAAGGAAAGGAATGTATGTTTAATGGAATGCTTAATGAGAATTTATTTGGTGTCAGATATAAAATAATGAAAACACACGGTCTGTAACTGAAATTTTCTGCTATAACATAAATTATTTTTCATACAGTTCTAATTTTCATATCCCCAACTTCCCTTCCCTTCCCAATTAGTACACTTAAAATATTGTTTATTTTTACAAAATAATATTCCAGAATTATATCCCATAATATCAAGTTATGTAAACGAATACTTCAAATTAAGGGATTTCGCTTCAAATTTATAAATTATTTATTTATTTATTAATTAAATACAAAACATAATCAGGGGTGGAAAAATACTATTATACAATCAGGCAACAAATACAGATAACATAACTCGCCAAGTAAACTTTTTTTTTTTTTTCATTTTTCTTTTCAGTACTTACTTTTTACACTAGAAAAAATGCTGTGGGTCACCTATATTTATGTCTTAAAATTGTTTTAACTAGTAAGTGAATAACTCCTACTCAACAAAATAATGAACGACTGATAACATTTTAATTAGTACTGGTATGCAACCATCAGTACTAATTAGAGTTATCGCCCTTATGATGAGTTATTTTTGTTATGGCTAAGAAACCAATAACATTTTTTTGCCAGAGCAGAACAAGTAAGTTTCTTGTTTTTACTTGCCTGAGGCCACATACATTTATAAAATAATTTTCCACCCCTGATAATGGAACTGAAAATATCCAAATGGGGCCATGATCCCATGACCCATCACACCTAGAGCTTCCTACTCCAATTAATTGAAAAGGAGTATGACCATTTAACAATTACACCAATAAATAGTGGGCAACGAAATGATTAAGATAAGTTTAAACTGGTTGGTGCTTGGCAGTGCTAACAGACTGCACAGTTAATTAAGCATTCAGGCCACGGATAGGCTTCGCTTGATGTCATGAGGTGCAGGATTTCAGAGTCAGAGGCCAGATTCTCATTTCAGATAATAGTGCCAACAAAACCACTGACAGCTGCAGAGTTCCTGCTTGCATTTCTGTTTATAATATGCAGTTAAAAACATATAGGAAATGCATAGTTCGCTTAAAAACATCCCACACATCGTTAGTTATGAATAATTAGGAAAGAAACCTGTGGATTTCAGGTTAATTTAGACAGATTTCTAGATTAAATGAATCCCAGTTAATACACAGTAATCCAGTCACCACCAGCTCAACATTTCAATTTTTTTTGTTAATAAACATTGACTGTGTAACCCCAACCCCTCACTTCCAGCAATTGTCTCTACGGGTCTACCCCTGTTAGATATTTAACATTCCAAAAAGAAAGTAAAAAAATGTTTGTTTAATGACACCTCAGCAAACTGCAAGGGTCGAATTTCACCAAGGCATTGAGCATTTGCCATGCCACCCTGTCCCTTTGTAGCAATGCCCTTTCAATTTCACTTCTAACGAAGGCAAATATTGCTGTGCTCTTTTTCCTACTTGCTCCATAGGAAACTTACATTTGCCGTTATGACCCTGATGTGTCCTCAAAATTGCCTTGGTGCCCTCCTGATTCCTAGGAATCCAAAGCAATAATAACCGTGCCCCCCCCCCCACTCCACCAAACACCGAAGTTCAACCCCTGAAACTCTATTCAGTGTCTATTAGATGCTAAACATACAGTATTTCTGACTCGTGGTCATTGGATGAAACCCATCATTCTTTCCAAATAGTAGCAACTGATCTTTAATATGCATTTTCCTACTGACAGGACAGCATATACCATGGCCTTTAATATAAAGTTGTGAACCACTGGTTGTAATAAGAAACGGCCAATGGGACCATTGAAAGGGACTGATGTGATGATCAACAAACCTCAAGCTGACATTCTAACTATATTCTGCTCCAGAAAGATTCTATCTAAGACAGTGCAATGAACATAGTTAACTAACAAGGAACATAATTATGTAAGCTTAAAAGTGCAATTTAAATCAGCTTAAAGAATGATCTAAAATTACACATGTACTGTATATGAAAATCTACTGTATGACCCCCAATAGCTGATGTTTATTTTTAGTTCGGGGAAGGTTCATAAAACAAATATATAAATAAATAAGTATATAATTTTATAAATCTAGCCAGCAGACATATCAAAATTCATCTCAGTGCTCCAAACTTTAACTTTCTACCAACATTTAATCCATAAAAAACCCTAAATTATACCAATAAAGAATGATTGAAAACTAAGCACATACACAAGTCTGGCAAACACAGGAAGCCTCTCATCCATTAAACAAATCAAAACTGATCTCCGTGGTCTTAATTTGAGATGCCTTCCCAGTGTGAGCCATTCAAACAGACATGCATGGCATCTAACTGGGATAAGCCGAGGAGCCAGGCAAATTATTATGGGATATTATGCAGTCAACAGCAATTACTTCTGCATCAAACAAACAATTAGATGATGAATGTAACTATGGCAATGCTAATCACATATTATCTGTTTTCAGGGAAGATGGCTAAATTGGTGGCAAGGTTATAGGTCAGGTCTGAACACCAAACATCAATAAGGAAACTGTCTGAAGGCATATCTTTTCACTGTAATGGACATTACGGAAATAGCCATGATCCATAAAAAAATAGAGCTGAGTGGCTCCATAGTGCACCTGCTTAGCATATTTTGTATACTCAGAAAATATACTGGATGTAGCTCAATGGTAAACAACTGCAGCCGTTGAAATTCAGAAAATGTTGTGACTGCAGCTAATTACCATTGCTAAATTTTTTTAATGTGGAACTGTTATGGCAATTTCAAGAAAATGAGCATACTGCATGATATATTAAAATTTTTGTGATGGCAGCAATCTGTCATTGCATGCTTCCCTATAAATGGACTCAGTTCCAATCTGTCATATATAACAAGCATTTCAAAGGTAAATACTGGCGCAGCTGTTTAAATATAGAGGGGTCAAGACTCAATACGGGTGCCATTTGGAGTGTTCCTATATTGTTGTCACAAAAATATGGCACTGCAGATTTTTTTGGGTGAGAATGGCCCCTTGCCCCCCCCCCCCCCAACTAGCTGCACTGACCCTGTAGGTTGTATGTGTTGTCCTGACTGTGGGAAGTTGTATACAAATGATCATTTGTTGCTTATCATTATAATTAGTATTGAGGAATACTCAGATATACTGGTGGAAAATTAGATTTTAGAACATGATAGATGATTTCTTCTGATAATAAAGAAAAATCATGCTCAAAATCTCACACTAGCACTTACAATATGGCTTCCACAATTTTCCTCATTGTGACACAAAAAATCTTTAGATTCATAAAACCATATTAAAAATAAGAAAAGACTAAACCACACTTACCCATGTAGCTATCATCTTCAGTTGGTTCCCCCTCATGTGTCGCTGTATACTTCTTGTCTGAAATCCGATAGTTGAACAGCTGACCTGTAACATAAAATATAATAAGACATCAACTAAAACTGACAATGCAAATCAAATAAACACAAGAAAACTTCTGAAAGAGGATAACATTATTTATTTAAAAACATCCCAGAACATTGATTAATTACATGTAGGTGTGAAACTAAGTGTTTCTGACACCTGGTTCACAGAAGAAACACACTACTGTCACATTGGCTACACTTTCTGATCAACAGCAAGGTGTCTTTATATGCCACATTGGCTACACTTTCTGTTTAGCAGCAATATGTCTTTTATATGCAACACTTGCAACTTTCTATTTAGCAGCAAGATGTCTTTTATATGCCACATTGGCTACACTTTCTGATTAGCAGCAATATGTCTTTTATATGCTACATTGGCTACTATTTCTGATTATTAGCAATATGTCTTTTATATGCTACATTAGCTACTATTTCTGATGAGCAGCAAGGTTCCTTTTATATGCTACATTCGTCTACTCTTTTTGATGTACAGCAAGGTGTCTTTTATATGCTACATTGTCTACTCTTTTTGATGTGCAGCAAGGTGTCTTTTATATGCAACATTGTCTAATCTTTTTGATGTGCAGCAAGGTGCCTTTTATATGCTACATTGTCTACTCTTTTTGATGTGCAGCAAGGTGTCTTTTATATGCTACATTGTCTAATCTTTTTGATGTGCAGCAAGGTGTCTTTTATATGCTACATTGTCTACTCTTTTTGATGTGCAGCAAGGTGCCTTTTATATGCTACATTGTCTACTCTTTTTGGTGTGCAGCAAGGTGCCTTTTATATGTTCCTTCCTACAGACAGGTCTGTTAAACCACCATTTGATTACTGGCTGGAAAAAGAAATCGCCCAATGCCTGTACTGAAGGACACTGATCTGATGACCCATTCAAATGGATGCTCTACTATACCTCTTGAGCTGTGTTCCACTTCATCTTCAAACTGACTAAGGATAGGCTGCTTGGACTATCAAAGGTTAATTCTGAGTGTTTGACAGAACTGTTCTTAATTATGGTTAATTGGGCATTTGTTTTTAGGATGTTTTGGTGACCACGAGGTTAAGACCATGGACCATCAAACACCATGTGAATCAGTTTAGCAGGTTCAAATTCCTTTATATACAACTGTATTAAACTTTGTGATTTTACTATGAGAAAGCCAAACACTCACCTTGCCAATACCAGCTTCCAATGGCAGCAATCATCAACTTTCTCCCATCCTACAATAAAAACATATCTCCATTATATTATGTCATAGGATTATGTTAAAATAACTTCTGCAACTATGGCAATTTAACATAGGATTACTAATACATACACATAATAATTATGACACCATCTCATAAAACAAATATTTTAACTTTATATTTAAATATTAATGGTCATTATAACAATTTAACATAGATTCACAGATACATTCATTTTCAGAGATTACTATTCACTTAGTGTTAATATACATCTCTGAGGTAACAAAAGATCTTGTATCTGAAAATATTATCAAATAAATGCAAATAGTGTTCAATGTCAAAACATAACACACACACACACTATATATATATATATAATATACATGTACATGTATATGTATACATAAACTTAAATATATGAAAGAATGTCTTCAAAAGATACAAATCTATTGAGGTTACTGGGTGGATGTAAAAAACAAACATGCTTTTAATCCATGCAATATAAACAATTAAAACCTGCTAATTACTATTTAAGAAAATATTGGTAATAGCTTATTGCTGCCATGTTTGTACTCAGTTACACAGCTACCATGTCAGATACAAACAAAAATCACCACAGTACCTTAAGAAGCACTGAAGAATACTGACAGTATAATTTTCAAAATAAGAATAGTTGTTATTGTAGCATGTCATTTGTTACAGCAGTAGAAGAAATATAGTTTATCTGACTCAGATCACTCTTTATGCTGCTATTTTATGACAACAATAATAAAATACACTTTGGTTATTATGAACAATGAGGGAATTACAATGTATTTTTACTAACTGTAATTTACTATAGTCAGGGCTGGTGCAGCCATTTAAATATTGGGAGGGCAAGACTGAATAGGGGCACCATCAGTCATTTGAAGGGTGCCAACAATGAACTCAATAAATGTAAAACATGCAAATTTTAGGGCACCTATTGTTACAAAAAGATGGCACCACAGATTATTGGGAAGGGGGAATCCCCCTTGTCCCCCTGGCTGAGCCAGCATTGATAGTTATTAAAGGAAGTACTGTCAGCCATTTTGGATACTACATTCAACACAACAGCATAGTGTTTGATTTTATATCAATGTTTACTGTAAGTAGAATTTACAATAATGGACTATAACACTCTTCATCTTAAATTGTATTTACTATAGTTACTAAAGAAAGTATTGACAGCCTTTTTGGATACTACATTCAATACAACAGCATAGTATTTGATTTTATAGCAATGTTTACTGTAATAATTTACAATAATGGAGTAAAGCACAGCTAATCTTAAATTTTTAAAATACATATTTAAGTATACACATTAACTCATATACTGTATATCACATGCAATACGTACTAACTGTGTAATATTTAAACAACACAAATATTATCTAATTATATTACTCAAATACAAATGAACCATTCAACAATTAAGTGATTCAAAATCATGACGACATTTTTTACATATATTTTTAATGCAAACATAATGCCTCTTGAGGATTTTTAAAATTACTAAAAGCCCTAAAACTATTATAAAATTTTCAAAAGACTAATATTTAGCTTTATTTATATTTCTAGCAAACTAAAACAACAAAACAACACCATGCTGTTAAATAATCAATACAATATGTTAACATACTGTACATGCATTTGTAAAACATTTAAATATATTTTACTCAGATTACATGAAATTATTGTTATTTTAGGTTTTATAACATTTAAAATTATAACAATATTACTACATCATATTTTACCAAAACAAAAATTTATAAAAAATATTATTGAGAAAACATTTTCTACCTATAGTAGGTATATAAAACAATGTAACATACAAATAACCAGTCTTTAAATAACACAAAACAATGGAGAATTGCAAACTTGATTAAACATATTTAATTTCACAACACAATACAAACTGGTAGTCTTTATGACAACTTCAGTCAAGGGTGTGTTATTATAACCTATTGACACATCACAAATATATATTGTCATAATTCAACAATTGGTAAACATATTTAATTTCACAGAACAATATAAACTGGTAGTCTTTACTAGGGCTTAAGACAAGAGTGGGTTATCATGACCTATTGATATATCACATATATATATGTCATAATTCAACATGTGGTATTTTCGTAATGTTGTAACTTATGGCTTACCAAATGAGGTTTGAAATTTCTTGAGATAAATATGATGCATTAACTCAGTCATATCAGATGCACGCAGTAGTCTGACAATTCACAGAGATGCACTGATAAATCAAAGAGTGCTAGGAACCAGCACAGCCTGGTATATTTGTGGTTTGTACCCAGCACTCCCTATCCCTGGCACTCATGGCTTCATCCATCTTCTGTGTATTTTCATCATGAAACATATATACATGTAGGTAACATGAAAACTGACTGTTTCTGCCGCTCCACTCCTTTGCATCTGCCCTTCAGTATAATATACTGTAAAGTTTGTTTTATTTAACGTCTCAAGAACACATTGATTTTTATCTCATCATCGGCTATTGGATGTCAATCATATGGTCATTCTGACATATTTTTAGAGGAAACCCACTGCCACCACATAGGCTACTTTATCCGATAAGCAGCAAGGTGTCTTTTATATGCACTGACCCACAGACAGGACAGCACATACCACAGCCTTCAATGAACCAGTTGTGGACTACTGGCAGAAACAAGAATATTGACCATTTTAATGACTAATTAATCTGAAATAAGAACAGAAAGTTTTTGGGAAGCTTTATTTTTTGTTTGTTTTGTTTAATGGATGTCAAACATTTAGTTGTTTTGACACGTAGTCAAGTGTGAGCCAGCCTTCAATGGGTTTTGAACCACTATAATCAGCTTGAGAGTCCAACATTTTTGGGAAGCATTTAGAAGCAGGAAGGATCATGATGATCTTCTTAACTTCAATAACAATCTATTAACTTTGACCTGCCATTTCTTAAACCAATTAAATTCTCACACAATCCCTGCAAGATCTGTTAACAGGATAGACGAATAAAATTTATGAAATTCTTTTGTAAACAGAAGAATGTAACCAGAGTATCACCCTATAATATCATGGCTTTCAACAACCCTTTCAGCTATACCCTGCAAGATCTGTTAATAGGATAGACGAATAAAATGTAGGACATTCTTTTGTAAACATATCCGGTATACCCAGAGTATCACCCTATAATATGATTTTCAGCAACCCTTTCAGCTGTACCCTAACATGCAGAGCACTGCACTGATAACTCAGCCATTTGCAATCTGATTAAGTTATTTTTAACTTGTTTCTGTTTATCTTTAAACCCGTTGGCACAATTTCTGGTGGACTGATAAACTGAAGCCAAACATCATCATAATTAAAAGAAGACTTCTAGTGATAAACCACTGCAAAATAACAATTTGTAAAAAAAAACTAAATCCCTTACAATAAAGGAATAGTTAACTAACTGATACTGAACATAAAACTAACTCTTTTAAATGTCCTACTTTTAACATGAATGAAAATTGGGTTATCTAAACTTACCTTAAATAAGCCATGTGTGAATAAGATTATCATTCTTTGATGTATTTTACCAAATATTGTTAACTGTTTTAGGGTATTAAGTCAATTTCATATTTCTTTTCAGAGTGTTTGCTGCAGCCATATTTGATACTATTTTCACCACAAGTACTACACTAAAAGCCACACACCTCTACTAGGCCTGAACTATGGGCTAATAAAAATTTATAGTTTGTCAGTAATGGATTTTCTGCCCCGGGCTCGGTGTCCTAGTCTTACGACTTTGGACCCTGGGGAGACGGGTCCGAACCAAATTGGATGTGGACCCGTATAAAATACTTGACCTGACCTGACCAGTAATGGATCTAGATGTAAATGCAAAATCTCAAATATTGGATCTAAACATAAAATATGATGCCATCACCACCTCCACAAGAGCAACATTTATATGTATGTCTTGCTTTCAGACTGCCAGGTCAGACAAAAATGAGCAAGTGGGCAATTTAGCTATGGATAAGATGAGCCATGAAATGTGTCTACTATATGGTAAACAACTAAACACGACTAGTTTATTAACAGTCAATATACAATATATAAAAAGACGAAAAACATGCAAAACACCCAAGCTGAACAGACTTGTAGGCATCATGCAAAACTAACAGTTTCCTTCTTTACCAAGTTTAACCAAGTGTTAAAAGAATTGAGAAACTGTGTTATTGGTTGCAATGGTAATTTAAGAAAATGTAGTATCAAACATTAGAGAAATGCATTGTACAACAATGATTAATTAATTGTTTTAGGGTATTAAGTTATGTTTTGTATTAGTTTTGATAGTGTTTGCTGCAGCCATATTTGATGCTACTTTCACCACAACTACTACACTAAAAGCCACACACCTCTACTAGCATGACCACACACTGGAAGCTAGCTAGACAAGGAGGATGTATTAGTTGTATTTGGCAGACTCACTTGCGACAGGGTTGCACTGAGGCCGGCCTGACAGAAACCTTGTCGGTGATAACCCCAGGCACCTAGACAGGAGAGTAACAAGCATACATACAGGTGACAATATATACTAAACTATATATTGACTGTTGTCTAAAATTACCATACAGATTTATCGTATTCTCCAGACAGCAGATACTTTTTTGATTTAATTTTTTTATTTAACAACACCACTAGAGCACATTGATTTATTAATCATCGGCTATTGGATGCCAAACATTAGGTTATTTTGACACATAGTCAAGTGTGAGTCAGCCTCCAACAAGTTTTGAACCACTGTCACCAGCTTGAGAGTCCGGTGTTCTACCTCTACATCAATGAGGCTTACCAGAAAGCAGATACATAAGGCTTGCATGGTTGTGGTCATACAGGAGCGGGATCTACCTCAAACGGTAGCGTGTCTGCCTGTGAACCGGTTGGTCATTGGATCAATCCTTCTCAGTGGACCCATTTGCATTTTGGGCTATTTTCCATTCCAAACAGTCGTCCACAACTGGTTTATCAAAGGCTGTGGTATGTGTCGTCCTGTCTGTGGGATGGTGCATATAAAAGATCCCTTGCTGCTTATCGGAAGGAGTAGCCTATGTGGCGACAGCGGGTTTCCTCTAAAGACATATGTCAGAATGACCATATGTATGACGTCCAATAACCAATGATCAGATAAAAATCAATGTGCTCTAGAGGCATCGTTAAATAAAACAAACTTTACTTTGGTTGTGGTCATACTGAAATGTTGGCCTAAGTTCGATAAAACATTTTAAACAAAGTTTGTCAACTCCAGATATTCCTGGCCAGCTTCAACAAAATTGTTGGGTCAACAATGGACCAATTGTTATAGCTATGTTGGCCCAGCCACTACTATATGAAAATATACCTGCTATCTGGGTCTGGTATGTGGCATACATGTAGATCTGACAACATACGTACTAATATGACGACAACATATACTAGATGTGACACTGTTGCCTAATATGGAATAAATATGTGACAAAACATATACTAGAGATGTATATTTTTTATATACACACTCTAGATGTCATACATCTATGATTGTATGATATAATGTATGATATGATGAAAGACACATACATACATTTATGACAACAAACAGAAGTGACAACACACTATGCGACTTACTATATCACACATAAATGTCTGACAACATACAATGAACATGTAATAATACGAACATAAATGAAAATTCAATAAAAAAACTGAATATGACAGGTTTTTAGTAAACATAACCAAGGAAGATAAATAGTTTTCTATTAAATGAAATAAGATTATACTTAATAACACCAAGCGAAATAACTAGTGTACCAATAAATGAAATAAAGGCAGAAAATAGTATTCTACAAAATGACACAAAGGGAGATAAACTGTAACAATAGACAAAACAAAACAAAGGGAGATAAACAAAGTACCAACAAACAAAACAACAGGAGATAAATAGTGTACCACTACATAAAATTAAGTGAAATTGTTAAATAATGTTCACTAAACATAACAAAGAGAGATAAACAAAGTACCAATTTAAATAAAATAACAGGAGATAAATAGTGTACCACTACATAAAATTAAGTGAAATTGTTAAATAATGTTCAATGAACAAAACCAAGGGAGATAAACAGAGTGAATGTGATAAAATATACCAGACGTCACTATACAACAATCATTCATTAAATAATACCTCATTTTTAATTCCATAGAATAATAATACATGTATATAATGAACACAGAACACCGCTATCTCCTTAATTATCCAATACCTCTGCATGTGAATTTTAAATTCTTAATTATTACATACTGCCATAAATACATAAAAAATGTAATAAGTTGACAACATAATTAAGTAACAAGAAACCTAATATTTTTTGTTGTTAGCCTGAACAAAATTTATAAATACATTCTTTGCTCCTAAGGGAGGCAATATAAAATTAAATGTACCAGTACAAAGTGTTTATACACTGATATTATCAGTTTTTTATCTTTGCTAGCCAGTGTGGGAAATCTTTGTACACTAAACAAAATTCCTAAACATTTTTATGGATGTATCACATTCATAAACGTAGGATGTTCAAAACATTGTAATAACATAATCAATATAATTTACTGATGGATTATGGTAAGATAAGAAGATAATTACATCAATGCACCAAGGCATTAATGATTTGTTTAAGCAACTAAGCTCGAATAAACAAAGTTTGATAGACAACAAGTTCTTAAGAGGATTTGCTCACAAGTTTTGGAACCACAACTTACTGTCTCTATAACACATGATCTAGTCATTAAAGGGAAGATCGAGTGGGAGGTGGGGGGGGTATGTTGAGTGTTATATGCAGAAAGAGCTATAAAATATTTTTTTTAAATTGTTTTCAGACATCATAGAAGGGCTTGTGCACAGGGGCGGCACAGATGGTACAGACATGGCCATACCACTTTTTGAAGAGATACGACCTGGCCATACCACATTTTTCTATTATTTCTTATTCCTGCATAAGTAAGAGTTCTTTGAAGGCTCGGCTTGGTTGCCTTTGCCAGTCTTTAGCCGTACCACTATTTTTTACACTGTGCCACCCCTGGTGCACCTTCAGTTTTTGTTTTTATAACGACACCATTAGAGCAAACTGATTTATTAATCATCAGCTATTGCATGTCAAACATTTGGTAAATTGTGACACATAGTCGAGTGTGAGCCAGCCTTGGATGGGTTTTGATCCATGGTCTTCTGCTTGAGATTTTTTTTTAAATTTGATAATATTTTGACCATAAATATTTTATGGACAAAAACTATTTTGGTAATATATTTTTCCTATTTTTCATTCATTTTTGTTGCTTCTTTGCTATTATTGGCAACATTTATGATTTAACAATCATACAGATGTTGGTTTAGATAAACAACATTGTATTTATAAAACCTTTTTTTAAATATCCCTGGGAACATATTCTGGTAAGTTAGAAAAATTCATGTAAGAATACAGAGAAAGGCACTCAGTAAATATCAGTGATCAAATGAGGGTAAAGTCATCATCATTTTTAGGATCTATTATTTCAATATTTTATTATTTTATGATTAAGAAGGTGGGAAGTGGGTCAAATCAGGACTATGAAGACCATTGACATTTATAAATTGTCACTAAGATAAACAGGAAATCATGAAATATTAGAAACATATAGTAATAAAAAAAATTTTATTAATCATCAACTATTGGATGTCAAACATTTGGTAAATTGTGACACATAGTCGTGTTTTACCCATCCTTGGATAGGTTTTGAACCACGGTCTTCTGCTTGAGAGTCCAATGTTCTTGTGCACCTCAGTGCTTGGCTTTCCATTATTTTTATATCTTAATACATGTACTTACTTTAAACCACCGACTTTCAAAATTCATGAATCCACCCATGTCAGTGTTTAAACAATTCAGAAACATTTTCATAACATACATATATTCATAAGACAATAATAAAATGCAAACTATAAGTATTTTATGTTTATAAAGCTTTAAACTAAATGACACAATAACTGAAAACATGAAAGGGTTGTGGATCTCTAGCTGGAATGAGAAATTAACACTTGCAGATGTGTAATAGAGGCTATAAACGTGGTTCCAATAACTCATGGTGTATTTCATTTAACAATCAAAACAACAGTGAACAAAGGTGAACATAATGAAGTTAATAATTATCATACAATATATTAACTTCACTTCTAGATTGTGAACCATCCCCAGTCCATCAAATTCGGGTATGTCCCCCTTCCCCACAGACCCAATGTCTTAAGGGAAGAGCACTGAGCTCTGGGAGGGGGGTTACAATATCTGGCCATATCAGATGTTAAGATATAAATCTAAAGTGGGTCACT
>JAULBS010092014.1:0-32616 GCA_032355785.1 Symmetromphalus regularis | reverse complement strand
ACATACAGTGTGCCACAGATAAAACTGTTAAATAGTGCAGATCATTGATTGGACTTAAGTACTAAAATGTAAATAAACACTGAGACATACAGTGTGCCACAGATAAAACTGTTAAATAGTGCAGATCATTGATTGGACTTAAGTACTAAAATGTAAATAAAGACTGATACATACAGTGTGCCACAGATGAAACTGTTAAATAGTGTTGATCATTGATTGGGCTCAAGTGCTAAAATGTAAATAAACACTAGCATTCGATTTTTGTTTGACATTTCTTATAGGTTTTCTGATTGGAAAATAACAATGAACTTCCTTGTGATAAGCCTAACTGATAGATAGACAAATATATGGGTTTGGATGGTTGGGTATATGGGGTTGGATGGATGGATTGATGGACAGATGAATGATAGATGGACAGATTTGGCTAGCCATAGACATTACTATGCCAGCACTTTATGGACTGGTTTGATTATAATGAGAAAAGTTTACCAATTTTGTGAAGCTGTAATTACCTTACTTTTATATCTGGCTACTAGTTATAAATGTATTAAATACCGGATGAGCCAGATTGCCCATCTGGTAATCCTGACATTTCATTCCTACAGCTTTACTGCTGATTTCCAAGCCTCCATCAATAAAAGAGTTAAGAATCAATCTTTTCTAACACTTTTCTAACAGTTACAGTATCTTTATTTCATTTACACTGACATGTGGCATTAGCAGAACATAAGAATGAGATTGGAAACGATTTGTTTAATTAGTTGGTACTCATTGAAGCAGAAAATAGTGTTACTATGTGATTTCTAGTGTGGTGATTAGTGTGCTAAATAGTCAACCTAGATTACACAAGCTGGATTTGTTGATCACTGACCAACAGCATTACAGAGACTGTTGGCAGGAATGGTCACATCTGTGCTATTCTGTTTTTAATTGAAAGAAAATCAGTATACAGTCAAACCTGCAAGAAGATCACTATAACAGCTACCACTGTCTATTGCCTAATGTCGTATTCCAGCCATTGGTCGCTGATATAACAAAGGCTGCAGTATGTGCTGTCCAGTATATGGGAAAGTGTATATAAAAGATACTTGGCTGGTAATTAATGAGAAAAGCAGTATGGGGACCTGGCAGCCCTAAGAAGGACCGCATCATTTGTGAGAGGAGCTGGTGTTCCTGTCTAATGTGTGATGATCGAGGAAGAAGAATGAGAATCATATAATAATAATGATACTTTATTTAAAGAGGGTAGCCTATTACTAATAGTAGCAAAATTCCTTTGTAGACTACGTGATTAAAAACAAGTGCTTGAATGTTGTTAATAATGGGGTTTTCTAGGTTTTCTCTACAACACTATTATTTTAAGGAGTAAATTACGAACTTGTTTATGCTTAATGGCAGCCAGTCAAAAAATATGAAAGTGTGCTAATTGCCATCACAGTGCCATAGCAAAATGATTTGGTGATGTAATTAAGTGCTGTCAAGGGCTAATGGTGGCAGCAAATTTCATTAACTCCTCTGGGAGCATTATACCACATTGATTTCCTGAATCTTAAGCTTTCCAATGACACATATACATACATACGTACATATATGCATGCATATATACACACATGCAGGGTTTTATACAGAAGGGAAGCTGGTGGGGGGGGGGGAATATCCCCATTGGCATGAACCATTCTGTCTGTTGAGCAATGTTTTTGAAAATGTTTTTTTAATGAGTGAACTAGTCTAGCTCACTCTTTTAAATAGTAATAATCATATCAGCTTCAAATGAACATAAATTTATATTAATCAGATACCAAGACATTTAGCCACCAGATTTGCAACTATATAATTGAGATTGCCTCATTTTTCTTGGCTGTTTCTTACAATTATATAGCTGTTGACAACATTTGAAACTTACAAAAAATCAATTTTGGCTCTAATCCTACAAATTAGTTTGTTTATTTTAGATATGATGGGAAGTTCCTTCATGACTATGCTAACAAGAATAAAACTAAAGACAATGACAAATCAGAAATAATTGAAATTTGATTGCAATTACAGTAATAACATGTACATAGTTAAATGATAATGCTCATTATGCTATTAAAAAATTCCACATAATAAATAAAACTGGAACAATTAGTTTGAGAATTGACAGAATTTGTTGGCATCATGATTCTGTTGCACTTGTATAGGATTCTGGAAATGCACATTTTTAGAATTGCCTAACACGCATCCCTAATATATATCACACTATGGTTTTTATTATTTTGTTCCCCCATCCTTACCAAAAAATACCGTTGTTAAACTGGAATTTGTATATCAAATAAAATATTTTTAAAATTTAATGATTGCTTTTGTAAAAAATGATAAGACAGGACATGGTTAGTTTGTTAAATGTATTTTCATGCTTATATCCAATTAATTTTCAAGTATACTTTCCTGGGCACACATCCCAGTTTCCTGTCCAGGACAAAGATTAGTGTTAGAAGGAGAGATGAAACACACTAGCACCACAAAATATTGCTATTCTTATCACTAAGCAGCAAATATCTGTTTTATGCACTATCCCACTGGACATGTTCAGCTACCATACTGTACTGGTTGGTTAGTCATACCGTAGTTATTTTAAATGTATTCCTCACTTGTTTGTAGATAAGTCTCACACTTCAGTTATGTGTAATGTATGAGATCCCAGTTGTGTATTACTGTCAGAACTATACCACACCTGCTCAGCATTTCAGGAATGTAATCATACCAAAATATCTCAAAACGGGTACGAACTCACAAAAGTAGTTTGTATACTTACTACAAGCTGTCATTTGTATACTGATTGAAATCAGTTTATAATGATGATCTGTGTCCAGTTTCTGAATACTCTGCAAATGTACATGTATATTAAGTATACTTAAAGCTTTTGTATTCATGTTTTTCATTCAGCCTTGAGAAACACTCAGAAAGATTTTACAATAATTGTACACTAATAAGATTCCCGTTTCTACATGTACATAGCTTTTATAAATTTTCACGACAGCAGTAATTCAGACACAGAAAAGAGAAAGGTGATTGAAAACAAAATAAATCATCAAAATGAAACAAATAACAATGTTGAATCCCATAGTTAAAAAAGGAATGGCATGAATGGATTTTTAAAAATGAATTATAATGGATTAAATGTTGTTTATGTAACACAAATATGTTCTGTGACATGCTGTCAGCTGTCACATATCCAGGCAAGAATACTTATTTAACAGGTATTGGTAGAAATAAAAATTAAATTTAAATGATTATGTTTTAATACTTTTCTAACATTAATTTTAGAAATACCTGTGTGAACTGTCGGTGTCCAAGGGAACTACATGACATCTACAATGAAAACTTTGTCAACGTCCGAGACAGACTGGGGTGGAAAAGACAGGAGGATCCAAACCTACAGGTTTCCAAGGAAAAGACACTGAAGGAAGGCTACACCTGGGTTCCACCTGGTCTGTCACATGAAAAGGTGACAGACTCTTTAAAATTAAAGTTTAGAATTTAAATTTTATTGTGCTCTGACTCAGTGCTTATAAAATTGTTTTAGGTTTCCACAAAGTCTGGTAAATTTAATGCCATGACACTGCAATGCATATAATATATATGCCATCATCAATGTTTTCTAAGTCTGGACTGTTTAGTTTTACAAGAATGGGGCCATAGCTAGACTTTGCTTAGTTATAAACTACAGTGCAGTGGGTTATTAGATCAGTTCCCTTTAGTAGACACATTGAACTGTTATCTGTTCCAGCCAGTGAACAACATCTGTTGTATAAAAGGCTGTGATGCATCCTATCCTATTTGTGAGTTCAAATAAAAGACCCCTTGCTGCTAATCAAATTTTCAGTTATTGCTTTTGAAATTATTAGGAAGCCATTGCGATCATTTGTACTAAGCATCTTTACTGCTATGCCATGGAGCAGGTCTGCATTTTGAAGGGAGACATTGTTTTATTGACAAATAAAATAAAATTGTACATACTGTGATAAAAAAGATATTACCTAGAGAAATAATACCATAATGAGGCCAATTTAAAAAGTACAGTGTTTCACTTATTAAATGAGAGATAAGGTATATGTATGCAACATTTTCACACTCATCTGACAAGAGGTTGTTTCCAGTAAACATGCAAATTGTAGCTTTTTTCATAGTTTATGGCATCATTGCACACAGAAATATTTTTTTACAAAAGCCACTTTGCCTATTCATACCAATGTCACACTAACTTTACGTCATTTACCATTATTATTTTGTTATCTGCAGTCCAACAATAACAAAAAATAGATATTTATGCTTTGTTTGCAGTTCACTGCATGGCAGTAGAATTGATGATCACCTGCTGTCATGATTTAGAGTGTTTGTGATGTTATATTAGCATTTAAGGTAAAGCACAACAAACTACAGTAAACTTTAAGACATCATGCTGTGTCATCCAGTTGTGTTGCATTCTCCTGTAAAAAATGTTCACCTTAGTGTGGTAATGATATATTCCTTGTGGCATTTCTTGACAAGATGCACAATGTGTTTGGGTTTTTTGGCATAATTAGATTTAGATTTGCATGACTGGGTTGCATAACTGTACTGTAAGAGGTTAGAAGACACATGGGATTTGTATTCTTAGCATTACTGATCGTTTTAGGCTAATGATGTTTCAGCATGTAAGTTCAAAATAGCAAAGCTGGCCCTCATTATGCATATCTGTAGTCCAATTAAAATGTCCAGATCTACCCTTGACATGACTATGTTTCCAGGTAGGAGAAGGACATAGCTTAGAGATAGGGCATCATCCTGAGATGTGAGGGTTTATTGGATTGAGGATTCATTGAGCTATTTCTCATTTTAGTTGATAATCCATGACTGATGTAGCAATGGCTGTGGTAATGTTCCATGCTGTTTGTGAGAAGATCTATATAAAAGATATCTTATTGCTAATTCATAAGAGTAGCTTATGTGGCAGTAGCAGGTTTCCTTTGTGAACCACGTGTCACAAATAACATGTTTTCCACCTAATAGCTGATGATTAACCAATGTGCTGGGATATCATTAAAAAAATCTCCTTCTCCTCTCCACAAATGTTTTAGGATATCAATAGACATTTTAATGTTTAATTTAAATTCTTATGTTGAACTTGATCACCTTCCCCTGAGTGTATGCTTTGTCTGAATAGGAAAATGTTGATAACACTGAATGACTCCAATCGGTTATTGCACTGCATTTAACCATGTGCATATGCATTTGATATGGCTTGTTTTCGGCATCTGGCTCATTTGGTACACCTTGCTTGTAATGAGGTGAATACCAACTAGTCATGTGTAAAGGAGTTACTTTTTATTAAATATCTTCTGTGGTTAGCCAATTAATGCAGAGAAGCAGAAATAAAATTTAAAAAGCCACAAACCCACTGATCCACAACTAAGGGTTAGAGAAAACACAAAATTAAGAAAAACTAATGAGAAATCTTACTTTACTGCATTCAGATGATGTGAAAGCCATGTTTTATACAAGAAGCCAACAAATAACCCACCATTGTTGAACATTTTAAATTTTATAACTCCATGTTCTAATTTGAAACTAAGCTAGCCACCACTACACAGATTTGAAGAGTCTCATACTTATCCATTGAGACCTACTTTGTACCACAGATAAAATACTGAATCCAGAGTGCACCCCCAAATTTTAATTATTTTAACAATAATTCTTGTGTTTAAATTTTGTTTGACGAAGATATTTTGATGAGGATTATAGTTTTGTCATATAAACAAAAACAATCTGATGACATGAAAAATAGCAATTGTGTTATTGCTTTCTTTTATCATATAGACAAATATTTCAGGGCCATCAGTAGTTTGAGAAGTTGCAGGGTACAACAGTCATGGTAGCTGGTGATCTTGGCATGCATAATATATATATTATATTACCAAATATAATATATATATTTCCAAAAACAAGAAGTAGGTGCCGACAAAAGCTGTTACAGGCGGCAATTTACTGTTAGTGACCGGGTACTTTTGAGGGCACTGATATTTCATAAAGCTGTGTACAAATTTGGGGTGTCAAATTAGAGTCAGAAGGACTATCTATTTGCAGATTTGAAGAGTCTCATACTTATCCAATGAGACCTACTTTGTACCACAGATAAAATAGATAAATATTAAAGAAGACCAACAGATGCTTACAGAGTTGTCATTTTGAACCAATTGCTGATGAAAATCATTGGTTGAAACTAATTTATGATCAGTTGTTTTTGCGTCAGTCATAAAAAATTAAAATAGAAAATGTTCACTTGCGGTTACAAACTAGGATGTTCAATGTTTGTTACGGCAGTTTTGATTGGTTGATGGCTTAATGTGCTTCGGGTAGTGGTTCTCTGGGTTAGGAGCAATATAAAATACAACAAGTAGCCACGACACAAGGATGGACCCTGAACCTGATCTGTTACTTTCACAATTCTATCTGCTACTCCAAAACAAAATGAAAACTCTGCGCTTATGTTATAAAAGTTGAGTCAAACTTGATTTTAGAGAGTATTGCACTCCTGAACTTGACTAAAAATTGTGCACTGCCTAGAGTTAATATTTGATTATTACTTGCAGATAGAAGAATACATGGACCAACTACCTAACCACAAAGTGCCTAGAATTGGATCTCCAGGGGACAAACACAGAGATATGCAACTTATTCATCAGCTTCCCAAACAAGACCTATCTGAGACCTACAACAAAAACCTCCAAGATGAAATCGAATTAAGTGAATTTAAAATTTTTAAAGATCTCAGAGATAAGATTTCTATGGATATTGGATATGTTAAAGAATCAGAAGTTTTAACAGTGAGTTTTTCTTATTAAAAGTGTTAATTAAATTCAGTTGATGATATTTGTTACAAATAACTGTTAAAAGCACTGATCTTATGTCTTAATGACATCACAAGAACAAATTCATTTATTATCAGCTATTGGATGTCAAACTGATAATCTCGACACATAGTCAGTGTGAGACAGCCACTAATAGGTTTTAAACCATTGTCTTGAATAAACTTTACTGAACAAAATTAAGGACCAGTAGATCTTTGGTAATTTTTATTAGTGTTGTATTATTTTAGTAAGTTTTGATCACAGTTGATTTCTAAATATTGTTCGAGTAAAATGTTAACTATGATTCATGCAAAACATGTGCATGCAGTGGCTTTTTCATGCATTTATGAAAAATTAACCAACATGTATTTTTGGGGTGTATTTTAAAAAGTTAAAAAAAATATTGCTTGTCCTTAAATAATTTTGTTGAGTATATAATACTGATCTTGGTAGTGTAGTGGTTTGGCTGTTAGAGAAAATGTTTTGAAGGTTTAGTGAGGATCTTTACACCTCTTGAAGTACTGGGCTATGGCTTGGCTAACCTATCTAAAACACCACAGGAAACAGTGTTGTTTGACCAGTACCTCAGGCAGTGGTTCAAAACCCATCAGATGCTGACTCACACTAACTATGTGTTAAATGACCAAATGTTTGACATCCATTAGCCAATAATTAATAAATCAATGTCCTCTAATTGTGTCATTAAACAAAAAAGTATGGCCAGTACAGCATTTTTCAACCTTAATTGGCTATAGGCATAAAAATAATTTATTAAACCTGACTTTATTTATTTATTTAATGACCCCCATGCCCAGTACAAAAGTGAATATCGGCTATTGGGGGTAGTGAACAATTACTATAATAATCTGTTATGACTATTAGCTTAAACTTGTTGGATAGCTGACAACTTTTGTAAATATTTGTTAATCGCAGATGGTGTATCATTAGAGCAAACCAGATTATTTGAAACCTCATTGCTCTGTGCAATGTGTCAGTTATTTGATCAGTTGTTAAGAGTTATCAAAACTTGCTACAAGTTATTAATATACAGACCTCTGTCTAGGCAAAATTTGTGCCTGCTCATATTGATTTGTATGGCATTGGAGACAATTAAATCTCTTAATGTCTGCAATCAGACTTAAGCAGTTTTTTTATATTTCTTTATGGTTTTTGTTTGTAATGTCTGCAAGTTTATGACTGGTTTGATGCACATCAGAAGCTTCACTTTTCATGTAAATGGTTGTCCAGGGAAATTCTACAATGTTCTTTGCTGGAGATGCACGCTGTCATAGTTTACATTGCCAATGCATTTTCAACAATATTTTATGTTATAAATTCAAAGATATGGCCAATTCCTGGAAAGGGCATTGGGTGAATGTGTACAAACCCTACAGCAAAAACCCATGTTAGCAGCTGTTATATTGTTATATATGGGAGTAATCAGTTTGTGTATATGTTATTGATAAAAGAGATAGAAAATCATATACATGTATATATGTATATGTATACATATTATATATGTAGTAAATGTAAATCCATTGTCAAAATTTTTTTTTTTACTGCAATTATAATATGTATATGTGTGCTTGGGGCCAAGGTGTTAACTGTCTGTTTAGTAAATTTACATAATGTCATGTACCGTATTTATTCGACTATAAGGTGACGTTGCCTATAAAATGAGGAGTGTTTTTATAGTGCTCGGGGGAGATTTTTGCTTACACTCATTAGAGTTATTTGTAAAACAGGGTGAAATTTCATGTGAGCACACTGCCACTGATGTTCACTGAAAAACATTAAAATTAACTTCCAAGCACGGATAGCGACAACAAAAATTCAGAAATTGACCAATTTCATGACCAGTTAATGTAACCAGAGATTGACCAATTTCATGACCAGTTAATGTAACCAGAGATTGACCAATTTCATGACCAGTTAATGTAACCAGAGATTGCCTAAAACAATATTTTGACTTTAGATCATGCTTATAAGACGGGTTGGGATTTTAACACTTTAGCAGTTGGCATGTTTTGTTATAGTGTATGCTGAGAGTTATTCTAAGAAAACTGAGAAATCACACCTGTAATCGTCTTTTGCATTTTTCTCCAAAGCTATTGAAGATAACAGGATAAAAGTACATATATCAAATGAAGGGAAAATGAACAATAATTCTGTCTGTATCAGTGTATTTTTCAAAACATGAAGCTGGTTATTACATGAACTTCCCAAAAGACATAAAGAAAAACAAAATCGAGAAATCATAATATCACTACACCAACATACAGATCAAAACAGTCCACACTGAAAACTGTGTCAATTAGATCCTCTTTACTGTGTTTCACCTCCCTGGGATTGAAATCTTCTTCATCACTATCAGCATGATAATCTCATCCAATACTTGCTCCAATGTTCACATTTATTGCCTCCCAGCCATCCTTCCAGAAGAAGAAATTTTCACATCAACTCCCATAATTTTTGTTTTCAAAATTCGGCTCTTCAATTATGATAATAAGTTTTGTTTGATTCAGTGAAGAAGAGCTTTCAGGAGAGATAAATCTATTTGCTTTTTATTCGGTTTTTCTGCTATGCTGGATGAACAAGAAAATATATTGTATTCAGACATACATTGTATGTCTACACAACATTGGCAGTGAAAGGGTTAAAGCTGGTTATAAATAACTATGGTAGTAAATGTTCATCTGATAATGACATTATAAATAACTATGGTACTAAATGTTCATCTGATAATGACATTATAAATAACTATGGTAGTAAATGTTCATCTGATAATGACATTATAAATAACTATGGTAGTAAATCTTCATCTGATAATGACATTATTTAGAACATTTTTGAGACCCACCCATCCCCTGGCAATGCTTCATAATACAGAGATGAACTTCTTCATCATACTTTTCCAACTTACATAACCTTCTTTAAGCATGATATAGCTTATGGATGATCCCTTTATTTGTTTTTACATATTCTTCTAAAACATAAAAATAAAGAGGCACTTTTAATGCCAAGCTTTAGGTATAATAAAATGCTTTTTAAATTTAATATTCTATTATATAATATTATCAACTATGGACTGAAAGATTGAACAAATTGTAAATTAAATTAATACAGGACAGAGTATTTATTTTACATGAACAAAATCTAAAGATGTCGCAACCTAGAGCAATAGTTTTTTACAGACTGAGTTGTCAGTCTCTCTTCAGTCATTGTGGAAATACATTGCATTTCATGAACTAAATACCAGACATTAGCCTTCAGTAAACATTTAGACTAGTTTAGGTGATTGAAAAATCAGACTAGATACCAAAAATGGAATATACATTTTATATCTAATGTAATTTATTAAAATAATAAATTATTTTACCTGACCAAACCACCAGATTTAATGAAAACATGTTGACCTTTGTAAAAATATTTATATATTTACTTGGATTCTAGTTGTATATATTTAAAATGGTAGGATCTAATAACAAAGTTAAATAAATTTGCAGAATAAAAAATTTCATTTTAATAGATAATCTTGCTTACTCAGATACTCATTCTGGTTAGTATATTTGATCAGCCAAAACAAAATCATACTGAACTGCAAAACAAATCATGTTGCCTTCTTCTTAATATTTCTCAGTCTAGAAAAGTTATCTTTTGAGTTTTCTAATATAAATTACATAAAGAAAATGAGGATAAACATTAGTAATATCCATTTAACTGACACCAGGAACCAAAAGCTCATGTATTAGTATCCATCTGAAATTTTGTTTGATTGCAAAATGTAGAAATGAAAAAACTCTTTAAAGGGTAAGGCCTCCAAAGTCTGAGATGACATTGTGTAGATTATCTATTAGAGACATTAAGTTGATTTTATATGACATCATTACAAAGGTACCCATTTTTTGAAACTGTGTTCTAGGGTAAAACAGAATTTGTGTGGAAATGTTGTGATGTTTAAATTGAACATGACAATGCCATACAAATTACATGCAGTAAGTTTACTATGGTCAGTAACTCAAAGCCAATGTAAGACTTACAACAGATATAATACTATTTTATTATTATTATTTCTATCTTAGGTTTTATATTTCTTTTGTGTTATTGGGCACTGGACTCTAAGGATCCTATTTATGAACCTGTTTTTGTTAAATATTTATATTTAAGTATACGTTTGACCATAAATGTTTTATAAGCACACAGGAAAAGATAAATTTTACAGTTCTAATTTGTTTATACTTATAACAAGAAAAACAGTTTAAACAAATTCATCTCGTCCCACAGGAATCCAGGTTAGGCACGTTCCAATCTATTGTCTTTCTTGTTTGTTTATCATATTGCCAATAAACTTACAAATAAAATCAATGTTTTCAGAGTTGTTACAACTGTAAAGGAGAAATTGAAGATGGGGAACTGGCAGTTTTTGCACCCAAAGCTGGCAAGGATATCTGCTGGCACCCTGCTTGTTTTGTGTGTGAGGTGTGTGACGAACTGTTGGTGGATCTTGTATACTGTGTCCACTCTAAACGGTTATACTGTGAGAGGCATTATGCAGAAATCATCAGGCCACGCTGCCCAACATGTGATGAGGTAAGTTAAACGTAAGTAGTTTATAGCAAATATATACATGTATTTATGGCTTTGATGAGGCACTGTATTCATGTATAAGTTTTCAATTCCTGAAGATTGTTTTGTCAAATTATGGAACTAAAATTGTAAAAAATTGAATTCCTAAAGTTGTGTTTAATTGTGGATTTTTTAAAGGAGCAGTAAACAAGCTTTCTATAGATATATATGTGATTTCCAAAAACGTCCACTTTAGCATAGTTTTCATAGGGGTGAAGATAATCATATCTGTCTCAATACCATACAATTATCATGGGAACTGTTTTTTGAATATTTAGCTTATAATAATGGATTTGACATTAAAATTTATTTCACAATATTTGAACTTAGTAGTATTTATGGATATAGTCTTGATTTTAATTTCCTAGAGACCAATGATACTTGAATACTTTAATAAAATAGGTGGGGTATTATTTTGAAAGTCTGTGCCTGGTTTTAATAAATGTTGTTGAAGGTTAAAAGAAGTGTAACTGTATGTACCAGTACACATAGTATGCAGGGGTGGCACAGTGCAAAAACAGTGGTACAGCTCAAGTTTGTCAAACACAATCAAGCAGAGCCTCCAAATTATGCAGAAATAAAAAAATGATAGTGAAAAGTGGTATGGCCAACCGTACCTCTTCAAAAAGTGGTATGGCCATGAATTGTGCTGTCTTCACCATCCTTGGTATGTGTGTTGTTGGAGTAGATATGTGAATGCTTTAAACAGTTCTGTCTGAAGGTTGTTGATGAGCTTCATGATCTTTTGTTTGGTTATCTGCCAGGAATTCAAGCTCGTGCCAAATAATATTGCAAAGTTATATTGATTTTTAAATTTTGTTTTCCTTATAATGTGAGTCTTTCCAAATGAGTTCCAGATTTTGTTTTGGAAAGTATCATGCTGACATGCTACATTAAAAGTTGAGTGTGTATTAATGATGACACTGAGTTAAAACTCTACACTTAAAGAACACCTGTGACAGATAAAATAGATTAAAAAAAAATTCTCAAGCCCTTGTTGAAGGATGTTTGAAAATTAAATATCAAAATAAAGATGTTCTTCAAAGTTTATGAAGATAGTAATAACTATGAATACAAATACCTATACATGATAGAAATTTAGACATGGTTTTCTAAAGAACCATGTTTTAAGACTGTAATGTGTTTTTATGACTTAGAACTTGTGTAAGATTTGAGAACATTTGTCATGTGTTTAAATATAGACACTTGTTCAAAGTGCATCCTTCCTGTGGTCTGATGACATCAGCATGTGCAGGAAGTGTGATATCTAGAAATGTTCACATCTTTAGTTACTTGACAATTGTAGTCATCCCTCTTAATGTTGTAATTAAATCATAAATAAAAAAATGTCTTAAATTATTCTGCTTTTAGCAAGAAAATAAATTTATAACAAAAACCAAGGTTATGTTAATACAAATATTTTCTCAAATTAATCGATAACAGATATTTTTTCAGTGAAGTTATAGTTAGGCAAGAATCTTGGAGCTATAAAGGAAAACATCTTTTAAAATATTTTTAAAATACTGAAATTTTAATTTTTTTTCTAAAATGAGAATGTATATGTCACCTGAATCATGATTGATAGTTGATTTTTAAATGTTTTATTAATACTTTGTTACTACCAATGAAATAGAACATTTATTGCAATAAAATCAACATGATATAATGTGAAACCTTTATGAAATGCAATACATTGCTATTTTATATGAAAATTATACTAGTACAAGTAGTTTGTGTTTACTAACTTGAGTTTACTATTCTCTTTCTTGGATAGCATCATTAACCATAAAAATTTGATGCCTTGGCAGATTTTGTAATTAGGACTATGCAGTAACTCTATCCTCAACCTATCACAACTTATCAGTAATGGGAATAAAACTGCTGCCAAAATGGCAATTGGTAACTCATGTGTTTGAATGGATATTGCTACTATATTGCTGTTATTGCTAACACATTTTTTAAATCATGATAAATACAGTCTGGTTTTCAGGTATAGAAAGAACAACAAGTTTCTAACATAAAATATAACATTTATTACCCTATAAAAGTGAGAGTAGTAAATTCTGTAAGACTTCATGAGTACTCGTGACCTTTTCACACGAATAGGATGAAGGGAAGCATTTTGAAGTGAATGGCATTTGTTCCCAGCATGAAATTGCATATATATATATATATTGGTATTTTACAGTAATGTTATTAGTACCATGCTTATGCAATTTTCTTGTTATGATGAGTCATATACATGTATGTTGTTAGATCAGTATTGGGTATTTGGTTTTCTACATTGAAAGGTTAATATATTGCTCATTGGTAGAGTTTGTCTTATGTGGGATGGATCATCAGATCAATCGTCTTTAGATTTCTGTTATTTCCCATTACACAGTTGATATCTTGAAGACGCTGCAATGTGGTGTCCTTTTTCAAAATGTACATATTAAAGATTCCTTTCCATTAATAAAAAAGAGGAGCTTGTTTGGCAACAGCAAAGTTTTTCTTTTGGCAATATGTCACAAATGTCTTAATATTTGATGTCTAATAGCTGCTGATTAAAAAATTTGGGTTTTGTTAAACATTTCTTTCCTTTTTCTATTGAAATTATAAAATATCAGATTGCAGAGATTTGGTGATGCCTGGGGCCAACTCCTTGATTGTATGCCCCAAGACTCAAGTATAGGACTTAATTTTAATTTCACTCTTTGATTGGATGCCCCCACTGAAATGAGTCCCCAGGGCCCCCTTTTTGCATGCCACTAATTGGATAAGAGGTTTTAACATTGATTCCATTATATAATATTATTGTTTATTCTCCTTCTAATCAATACCTACATGATGTACATCAAAGATGTGTTATGTGCTGTCTTATCTTTGGGAAAATGCATATATATAAAAGTTATTTAACTGTTTATTAGTGTATATTGCCTGAATGACATAAAGATTAGCTGAATATTAGATGGGTTTACCTGTTAGTTTTATCTAATACTGAATCTGAGCCTATAATATTAAGATATTACCTTGAAAATAATGTTTATGAGAACTTCAGAACATCTATAAGTTTTAGAAGCTTTTATGTAATATGACAAATTTTCTGCTATAATGAAGTTTAAACTTAAGGAAATGAAGCAAGGTACATGTAAGTATTTAAAGGAAACCATATGTAAAGTGTGTTTCTGCCTTCTTCTTAGTGGTAATGTTTTCACATATATATCACGTGGTAATTGCTATATCTGATACCATCTGCTGTGGGAACCATGAAGTGGACTAGGGATTCAAGACTTTCACTTAATATTAGGTGTTAATCAAAGTCAAGCTGAGTCTGTCTGTACTTTATGTTCTGCTTACTTTAAAATGAGAAATCAGCCTCATAAAGCTTTAATGGACTATTTTTTTTACTTACACTTTCATTAAAAAAAACTATGTGTATCCAATGTTATTCCAGAATGTAGTTCAGTTTTATCTCTTTCTAATCTGATTTGTAACTGATGACATGTCATCACTTAAATTAGTAGGGAACATTTTGTTTTTAAAATTTTGATTTGAGTCAATTGTTAAAGAATGTAAATTGATTAGTGGTTGCTCATTTTGTTTATTAGAATGGTGTAGCAATCTCTAAAATTTGCATAGTGATTTTCAGTACTAAAAATGTAGCCAGAAATCTCACTAGTATTCTTGTCCATTCAATCCTTTACCATTGCGAATTATTTAATCAAACTAAAAATGTGTATGTGCTTGAAGGTATTACATAATAAAATAAAAACCTGTAAATAAGAGAGCAAACTGAACATATTTAACAGCGTTCAAATCTATACAAATTAAGTTAAACACAAAATGTTATCTTTATTATAGTTAAGTGGTCTCTGAGTACATACTGAAATATATGCATACATTTCGACTGTAAGTGATAATAATTTATAAATATGATCTACTCAGTTAAACAAGTGGTGCTTATGTGGAGTAGACTTTATTATTAACTATGTTCAGCTGTGCATAAATGTAGTGTGTTAAGAAAAGAAAAACAAATTTGGAATTAGAATTCCTAATGGACATTTTCAAAATTGTGGAGTCCCAGATTAATATCATTAGGATTTCTTATAGACATTTTCAAAATTGGGGAGTCCCAGATGAATATCATTAGGATTCCTTATAGACATTTTCAAAATTGGGGAGTCCCAGATTAATATCATTAGGATTCCTTATAGACATTTTCAAAATTGGGGAGTCCCAGATTAATATTAGGATTCCTTATAGACATTTTCAAAATTGGGGAGTCCCAGATTAATATCATTGTTGTGGAATATTATTTAATTTTCAAATTAGATTTATATATTGCAGATCTATTTCAAGTGATGGATTAATATCCCATCTATTAATGTAGGTCCTGTGAGAAAAGTCTAGATAGATTTCTGTTGGTCAGAATGCTGGCTATTTTCCAATCTTTCATTCCTCATAGCAACACATGGTTTCCCCCATACCTGTTCAAACCACTAAGAACTGCTGTCTTATATCAGCTTATTGGTCTATTTATAAACACATTTTGCACACATCCCTGCAATGCATGTCTTATATATATACCCAGACTATACAGACTATTGAGTACTCTGTTCTTCATCAATCTTCCTTGGATTTCTCTTTCTCTCCTCCAGCTTTTTGAAGTTAGCCCATTACAACTGGGGTGAGTCTAGTTTCTGTCTTTACACAGTCACATTTAATAAGTCAAGACTGACTAGTGACAGTCTAGAAAGTAATTCCTATTTTTAAAGGGAAAAAAGAACTTTATGATGAAGTATTTAAGGAAATACAGTTTGACAACTCTTTTCATTGCAACAAAGTTCCTTCCATGGTAATCATACCATCATATCAAACTTGCTTTTATAAAAAAGACAATGACTTAGAAAAATAATCATGGTTGGGACAGAAATTGATTTATGGTATCTGAATATTCTGTTACATATGAATGTAGTTATAAAACTGTTTGACTGTATCATTCTGCAACTGTCAGCCTTGTTTGGTTTTCTTGGGAGATCCTGACAGGCTGGTAATTGATTAAAAAAAAAAAACTTTAAAAAAACCTGTTACTTTTGGTGTGTCAGTACTTGATGTTATCTTTAGTTGTTAAAGAGTTGCAGATGTTCACTAGATTGGTATGGCAGACATCAGTTAGTGTTCATGGTTAACCCAAATCTTTTGAAGTATTAATGTATATCAAAGATAATGATAAAACTGAAGGAAATTTATCATGCACATACACAGAAATTACTGTGGTTGTGTGATTTTTAGAAAGATTGGCATAATTTAACTTTTTTTTAAACAAAAGGTTAACCTAATATAACATTTTAAAACAATTTGTCCTTTGGGTAAATGGATGGGGCATATCTACTAGGGTTGACTACTATGATCAGTTTCACCAATGAAGAAGTATTGCAATAATTAAAACACTCTTGATAGTTTTGCAATAATAATAGTATAGCACATTTTTTAATTGCTTGACATCAGAAGATGTAGACATTTCATACAAATTATTTATCTCTCAAATCTGCCAATATATACTAATGAGCAAAAGAAAGCAAAAGTTCATAAACAATACAAAAATTAGTTAATCATAGCACAACCTAAGCATATATCCTTGACTATCTTGACAACAAGTAAAGAAAGATGTTTTGATTAATTGTTAAAATTTATGTTTTTGAATTTCCATGATTTGTGAATTCGCAAGGTATGAAATTGATATTAAAATATTGCAGTTTGAATGTTCAGTATCCATGTGAATTGTACACCCTGAATATGATAAAGTAAGATTGCAAAATGAACTGGTTATACCAAAATAAAGGTAACAAGACTCTGGCAGATCATGTAGTGACATACCACATGTTAAGATCACAAGTGGAATACTGTTGAAATGTTGAAACTACTTACTGGCTAGCAAATAATGACATCATCAGTCTAATACACTAGTATGATCAGTCTTAAAGACCATACAAAGAAATAATCCTGACTGGTAAATACTGTGCTGAGATTTCAGACATAATTGTTTCCTCCAATGTCATCTTCAGCAGTGACTAAAAGTGTTGTTTTAAGGTAAAATCAGGATTTCTCTTTACAGGAATAACACAAAAGTACATATTGAATACCTATAAAGTAAACTTAACCAATCAGAATACAAACCAACACCACTCATTCAGGCTCTGATCGAAGAGTGGAGACAAATTCCCAGTGATGTCATCAGATAGTTGGTCAATTCTAAGCAAAGTATTATTTTGCAACGCATTGTTGTTGCTTGCCATTATTTGACACACATTTATAGACACCAAATATATTATTATTTCACTATTTCTCAAAACAGTTAATAAATTGACCCCTCATGTCTTTCGAACAAAATGCAGTTTTTATTTATTGTACATCTTTGGTAATGGTATGTGATGATTTGCTACTTTTTCTTTGTTTTTATTATTAAATCAAACTGTAATACCACAAAAAGTTTATTTATTTTGCAGTTTACATATTACATACATTATTTCATTGATATATGTTCTTTTGCTCATTATTATATATACCAAGTAGGTGTCGTGCTCTTAACACTAAGAACACACATTCAGTTATTCGAATGATGTCACTACATGTATATAACACTAAGAACACATTCAGTTATTGGAATGATGTCACTACATGTATATAACACTAAGAACACATTCAGTTATAGGAATGGTGTCACTACATGTATATAACACTAAGAACACATTCAGTTATTGGAATGATGTCACTATATATAGCACTCTCAATTTACGGGGGCAATCAAGAATTCTGTCATAAAAGCTGCTGTATAATTGGTTTATGGCAGCATTGCACTGCCATTGCCAAAATATGAAAGGGTGCTTATTTTAATGAAATTGCATCATATTACCATAGCAAAATGATTTAGTGAAAGTAGTTAGATGTCATCAAACCTGTGTTTGAATTTCAAGGGCTTCTATATATGTGCATAACATCAGAAACTATCAATAACTGACCAGACCTTTGCAGTAGTTATCAATAATTTAATATACTGTCAATGCATTGTTATTGGGCTCTCACTACTGCAATACTAGTATATAAATAGTTTAATGTATTGTTACTATCCTAATACATACCACCCTTGAATATGGGCCTGAGTATTAATGTGGATATTAAAGGAACCATAAAACTGAAGCAAATTTGTGGAACTAGTAATTTCAGTAATCTACTCTAGATAAAGTTTTGTTTGGGTCAAGAATCAGAGAAGGTTTTGTAGTACATGTTAGTGGTTGTGGAGAAATATCTCTTCAAGTATGTTTGCATGCAGGGTTCTATTTTTAAAAACAATATCAGTAATTAATTGGGGAATGTGTCAGGGGGAATGGCTTTAATAGGATCATGTTAAATTCATGTATTTATTGTAAGATGTGGTAATATTAAAAAAAAGTGAAGTTTGTTTTATTTAACGCCTCCAGAGCACATTGATTATTATTTTATCAGCAGCTTTTGGACATCAATCATATGGTCATTCTGACATATTTTTAGAGGAAACCCACTGCTGCCACATAGGCTACACTTTCCATTAAGCAGCAGGGGGTCTTTTACATGCACTGTCCCATAGACAGGACAGCACATACCATGGCCCTTGATGAACCAGTTGTGGATCATTGGTTGGAACAGAAAATAGCCCAAACAGCAAATTTATGGTTCCATTGAGAAGGATCGATCTGATGACTGACCAGTTCACAGGCAGATATTATTGATTACAGTAGAAATTTCAAGTACTAGTCAGGCCTGGTATGAATACTTACAACATATCAACTTGCCCATCACATTTTATCAATGCTTTACCTTCCACACCCCCTTCTCAACTTCAGTATTTAATCTCACAGAAACTCTGAATTTGTAAACACAGCAAGTGTGCTTGAACAGTTGTTTTGAAGTGAGTTAGTTAAAAATGCATACTACATTACCTGTACAGTCTATCACAGAGAAATATTAGACTTAAAAGAAATACAGCTCTAGAATGGCTCTGTCTTGTAAGTGCATTAGCATTTCTGTATCTGGATAAACACTTATTTAAAAATTGGCAGCAGTGATGACTTAATAGTGATTTAGTTGTACATGTAGTCTGACATAATTTTGCTAGTTACAGATTATAATTATGAATTATACTAATAAATGTAACCTTTATTTAACATCCACTATTGTACCAAAGTAATTTCAGTGTTGTATCAAGTTAGTATTACAATGAGGGTTTCATCAGTTCAGGGAAAGTAATTGTTTTGAAAACTCCCGCCCTCCTCCATAAGAATGACATCTATTTATTATTCAATAGTTATATATCTATCAACCTGAAAAGTAAATGTTTTATACATACATAACAAGAAGGCCTATGAAAGTCACTTCATTAATGTTCTGTAATCTTTCTTGAAAAAGTGTAGAATGTTTTTCTATTGTCTTCATTTGTATTTAAAATGAAATTAATCTACCGAATCTTCATTTCCTTCAACAAAATAAACATTCATTTCTGTTGTACCAGGAGCACCGATCACTCACAGAATGAGCTCTGGCTCAGTGTTATTTTTCATCACTTATTTGTCTAATATGTGTTCAACAGCTTGTTTATCACTAAGATTATTGAATGTCTCTGCCTCTTTGTCTTCCTTGATAAAGTCATCATGGGCCATTCTCAGTTGTTGATTGCAATCTGGTTCATTATGTCACCAACTAGATCATTGGCTGGATCTTGCACTAACTGTGTATGAGGGTCCCAAGGAACAACCCCTGTACTGGTCCTGGTAGTACAGTGGTTAAGCTATGGGACTTGTGGCTGGTAGATACTGGTATCAAATCTCAGTCAAAGCATGTGATATTTAATTTCAATATCTGCACAACCCAGAGTGAGTGCTCTGTAAGGCTCATTGAGTAGGTGTGTACAACTTACATCAACCAGTGGTTCATAGCTGGCTTATCAAGGGCCATGGTATGTGCTACCTTGTCTCTGGGATAGTTCATATAAAAGTTCCCTTGCTGTTTATCGATAAGAATAGTCGCATTAGTGGGTTTCATCTCTCCTAATAACACTAACCTCTGTCCTAGACAGACAGCACAGGAAGCTGAGCTGTGTTCCCAGGACAGCATGCTTGAATCTTAATTGGATATAAGCACAAGAATAAATACTTCCAACCAACCAACAACCCAGTGTGAATGCAACAATTTTTTATGGTTGTGGACATCATGTCCCAAGCTTTATTTCACAAAATGAATGTCGTCACATAGTGTAACTTATTCTCATCAGTGTACCAGTCACTGAAGCTGCACTGACCTGTACATTCTCTTGAAAGTCAGGACAATGCTGACATCAAGTGATTGAAGATGACTAGTCATGGATAGTGGCAGAAAGTTCATTTTAATGTCGGTCTGTTTCTTTGGAATGACGTGGCTTGGTGTATTATCCACAAAAAGTGAAATGTAACAATTCTGTCATTTCATAGTGGTGTTCATATTCATCAAATAGCATACAGCCAGTTTTCCATTCATCTATGCTTTACGAGTAGCTATGTCTTGCTGGGTTTTACTTGAATTCAGCCTCAAATACTGAAACAAATTTCTTTATTAGACAACATGAAATTGCTTAAAAATTAAGATTAATACAATTAATATATATGCTTTTCTTAGTGGAGGTGGGGGATGAAGGAAAGTCCTCATTTTGAGGTCAACAAAAAACATTTACTAACATTAGTTAAAAAGATTCGAAACATCTTGACCTACATGTACCTTCCTTCCCTCTGTTGGATGTATTTTTTAACCATTTTTCACCTGGTTCGTTATTTCCAAACATTATTTCAATTCATTACCTAAAAATCTCAGTTTCTTAAAAATTGTTGTAGTATTATTAATAGTAATATTTAATCTCGACAGAACACAAAAGTTAAGGCATTATCTGACAAACCTTGAGCAGCACATAGATATTTACCTTTGGAAGCCTCACTGAAATTGTTGGCTTGATCATTAAGGTAAGTTATGTGACTCTGACACAACTTGAAGGCATGCAGTCAAAAAAACAAACCACAACAGTCTGCAAGCTCCATTTATTTCTATGTCTCAAATGATATAGATCTGCATCCTTTTCCTGGTTGGCCCATTTTTTTCAGTATACCTGGCAGCACTCGGCTGGCCTTGTGTGGATAACTAGACACAAAATCTGGGTGCTTTTCCAAACTATAATAATAAAAAAAATTGTTATTTTGAAAAGAGATTGTTAGATTATCTGTATGGCCATACCCAAAATATTTTGAGATGTGTTCTTTTAGGAAATGATTGGCTTCCAATATTCAAAATTTAAATCTTTTAGTACAAATTGGGTCCAAAATTGTGATTGTTTTTTTAATAATGTTTTTCATAAGATGGTATACAATTATTACACATCCCTTGAGCAAATGCCAAGGCATCTATTCTTGCAAAGTGTAACTTTATATTTACATCTGCCATACAGTTATGTTAATGTGTGAGTAATACCTTATTATTGAAGCTGGCCCTAACCATAAATATGTATACATATATATAGAACTTAGCTGGATGTAATGCTGATTTTTTTTTTAATGTAACTCTCCCAAAAATAAGAAATAAATTCAAGTCTAATAACAAATGATTATAATATCTGCATTTGATCCTGTCATTTGTTATTGAGGTGAGCAAAAGCCACCTTACTGCCCTTAAGTTCTGTTAGAGTGAGGGGAGCAAAAATTGCTCCCCTTAAAATTGAATAAATGACACTTAATTTTTTTTTTAAACTCTATACTTAACACTTTGAATGGTTCACCACACTGTAAGCATTTCGAGGAGACCAATTTTTCACTCTGTTGGGTTTTTCAAAAATGATTGTCTGCCACATTGATTTAATTTGGACAGTTCACATACTATACATGAAATAAAACTTTTGAGAAAGCCATTAAATGCGTTTCCTCTCTGGAGCAAATCAAACAGCAAAAGGGAGGTCCTTCCATTGAGACAGGCACTTTACGCAGCACACACTCATCTAGGGGTGTTGTAAAGCAAGCCGTAAACAGGCTTCACACAAAGTTAGATAGACAGAAAGTTAGACTGTCTTTGCTGCTGTGGCCCTGTCTCCACTTCACCTGCTGTGATGACTCGAAGGAGTGGAGTGCATACAACACTGTAGTCTTGTGTAGTGTGGATTGTGTACAATACATAACCAGGTCTTCTCGTCACCTATGAATGCTCAGTGAGAGCTACACCTGTCTTGTAACTGTCCCGCTACAGTTATCAGTCAACCTCTCTGCTCTATTTGTCCTAAGCTGTGTGGATTAGAGTTTTACACAAATATAGCAGTATTACTTCACAATACCGGACGTTACTTCGCAATACCGGACAGTTTTCTCTCACACTAAAGCTGGTTTAACCAGTACAGGAATGGGAGTGTGCTTTCGTTTACTTAATTAGCTGCTTTATCTGTGGGATAGATATAACATTGGTGTAGGTTTTGTCTGTAAGAGGATTAGTGAATTGGAGTTAAGAGATTACATGATGGAGATGACTGAGGAACCACAAGGATTGGTGCAAGTTACCGAGGCTGGAGATGATGAGGTAATAGATATGTACATACATACATAGCTTTACTGTTGGATCACAGCTTGTTCAGTCTCTTGATTCATTTTATACAGCATAAACTTTAACTTTAAGATACAGATTTTATTTCTGTGTTTTCTGTTATAATTGTTAAATAAAAAGTTGTCACTCTCTTATGATCAAAGGTTAAGTATTCTAGCTTCATTAACAGGCAGAGGATGATAGGTAATGCATAATTACCCTCATTTATTGTTACACAGGGCATGCGCAGCAAAGGGGGCATTTGCATCCCCCCCCAATAATTTGTGGGACCCTTTTATTTGTGACAATATTTTAATTTTTCACGTTGTTGGCACCCTTCAAATGGTGCCCCTATTCAGTCTTGTCCTCCACCTTCCAATATTTAAACGGCTATGCAGATACTGTTACATCACACAGTTTATACAGCCTAAGTTTAGAAATCCACATATTAGTATAATTACTAATGTGTTTTCTGTTTAGATGATTAAAAAGTTACTTACAGAATCATTTCAGTTAAATCCTATGTGTATACACAACTGATGTTGTTGTTCAATCTCTTTTTTAAATTTATTGATTTTTTACAATCTGAATTCAGATATCTACACTTCAATGCTGTGTTTCTGTGACGGTCAGAGTTTGTTTTTTATTTAAACAACACCTCTAGAGCACATTGATTTTTTATCTTATCATCAGCTATTGGATGTCAATCAAATCGTCATTTTGACATATTTATTTAGAGGAATCCCACTGCTGCCACATATGGTACTCTTTCCAAAATGCAGCAAGGGGGCTTTTATATGCACCGTCCCACACACAGGACAGCACATACCACAGCCGTTGATGAACTAGTCATGGACACTGGTTGGAACATAATATAGCCCAAACTACAAATGGGTCCACTGAGAATGATCAATCTGACGACCGACTGGTTCACATGCAGACATGTAACCATTTGAGCTACATCCCACTTGCTTGTGATGGTTAAATTGACAGTTGTGAAATGGTTATAAATAAAGATTATTGGTCCTTCACAATTATACACATTTCCCTATTTGTATCTAGGGTGGATAGGAAGCTAATCAAGGCATGAGTACAAATTTAAATTAGTAATAAAAATATCAGTTTAAAACCAACAGTTAATACATGCTAAATATGAGATAGGATATGGGCGATATCTTGAAAATAAGTACTTACTGATTGAATAAGTGAAAGTCAACATTTATGAATGACCCCGTTCACATCACATGTTTATTGTTAGATCACTGTTTGTTAAATTTATTGATTAGTTTTATTGAGCCTAAAGTTAGAGATATTTAGTGCTATGTTGTGATGGGTTTTCTCTTAGTAAGTTGTCAGATATCACAATGGGCACACATTTAGGTAGATTTATGATTTTTTATGATCAGATGTTAAATAGAAACTTGTATGACTTTCAGAATGGATATTATTATGTAGACATCCTAACTAAGAAAGTATACAAGGTGAATGTTTAAAATTGTCAAAACATTGGTTTATGTTGATAATCTTTTGAGCTACTGAGGTCTCCTACTGCCCTTAACACCAAGGTGTTCTTCAAAAGACTTTTTTCAAAAGCTTTTGCTACATGTACTTACAACTGTCATATATGACTGACCTGTTCAGCCTGTAATAAAACTGAATGAACAAACCTGATTCATTCAGGCACCTCACATACTTGAGTTTATTTGCTTAATTCACACACAGGCTTGTTGCATTCTTTCACAGTGAGCTCATTTTCAATGGCCATGGTAATATTCTGTGTCAATATTTCAAAGTCAAACTGACTTATTAGAGTGCCTTGAAGAAATAATGTATTGTCTGCCACATATTTGTGAATTACACATGTCAATACTGGATACTGGATATTTTATAGATAAATGTCCTCTTTATTATGCTTGAAACATACTGTATTTCAGGGTTTGTATGCATTTTGGAAAGTTTTAGAGATTGATCAAAGTATTTTTCAGGATCTTAGAAGTCTTAGAAAATCAAGTTGTGTTCCAAGTGCAAACTGACCAGTAGGCAATAGCTGTAGGTACTGCATCACAGTTATTTGAAAAACATGTTGCAAATGAACTACAAATTAAACCCATTACAGACACATTATGGTACTTTTAAAGGGACATTGTTTCTTATAACCTGCACTTATCTTTGTATAAAACAATAAATATTTCTGGAGCCAGTATCGAGATTAAAAATCCCATGCCTTAATTGAGATTTGAATCCAGTACTTAACCAACGACGAGACCGATACCTTAACAATTTACCACCTGGGCGATATATGGAGATGCATTCCAAAGCTGCTAAGCAATACATGTCCAAGGACAACATGCTTGAGCCTTAATTGGATATCAACATAAGTTAAAAACAAAACACTTTATTTTACAAGTTTAATACATCAAAGCTAAAATAATTGGCATGAATTACATTAACAGCCGTATAATTTAGCTAATTGCATAAGATAATTGTTTGATTGCAAATGGTAGTTCTAATTAACTGCTATAAACAGATGCCAGCTGTGAGAGTTTGCCCACCAGCTTACAATTCTTTACATAGTGGAGTGGATCTAGTTACAGTCCATACTAATAGTTAGGAGAAATGTAAATAGCATATAATACATTAAACAAGATTAAAGTCTTAAAGAAATATTTATTTTTGGCTGTCAATACCTTGGTTACACCTTAGCAGTAATTTCACTGTTTTTATTTTACATTATGAATGTACAACATGCAATAAGCTTAATTCACTCAAACGAAAAAAGTCATGGTATAATGGGTTTGGCAGAATTGTCTTATCTTTATATTAAAGCTTGCCTGTTTATTTATTTAATATTTTTGTTACACTGAAAATGTAAAAAAAACATGGTAATTAAGAATGATATCTATTTATGAATATTTAATATTTTCACTGAAGATGCAGCAAACCAACCATCAAAAGGAAATTATGAAACATAACTGTTTATGACATTCCACCACCATGTGAGGAAGAAAAAAAAAATATCCATTCATCATCCATGATTGTACCAAGATTGTATTGCTTTACCACTTCTGTGTACTTCCTGGTAGTTGCCTTGTGTTTGTTTGTGTTTCCATTCATGTAAAAAAATACATCTGTACATAATTTGCTATTTCCAGCTGTTCTCAGATGTGTTCTGGTTTTTGTATGTTCCTTAGACAAACCAGTACACTATTCAAATAAGCTGATTCTTGTAAAATCTCACTCACCAAAAAATATGGAGAGTACATGGACTCATGAGAGAAAATATGTAAAGTCCAAAACAAAATTTAGAGTCCATTGTGAATTATGAAGAGTCAACATTTGAAGTAGAAATTATGTACTCAGTACAATATGTCATGTACAATTGACAACACAACAATAATTGCAATTAAATATAAGTTTATTTCATAATGAAAGTACATGTACTGAAATATATCATTTTTTAATTTTCACTCCATTATTACAACTCAGTTGTTTTGCATATTTTACTTTAAACACAATTTGACCATGTTTTTATGTTTGAGTGGATTTGTTAATAGGGTATTAACAAAGGCGCGAAATTAATTACACCGATCAAATGGGATTGCAAAGCAGTTTTCAATACTGGTGACTAGTCAATCATTATGTAAATCAACTGATAGAGATCTTCTCAGGGCCTTCCTTTCCTTTTGTGTCATATAATGACCTTTCTCACCATGTGACACATTTGCCACCATTTTTATTTTTGTGTCAGTGTTATTTTTTGTGTGATTATCGACATAGTTAAAATAAATGTATGCATCGCTGAATTACAGTTAAATATCTGAAAAATAAACTAATATGTACTGGTAAGAACTCTGTGGATGCTACTATAATTGCTTTGAATGACCGATAATCAATGGTGTTGTGTTTCATTTAATGACCAATTTCCATACATTTCTCTGTCAAAGTATTAACTCTATACAGGCCAAACCCCTTCCCTTTTTTAACACTTAAAATGTTGGCTAATAAACGTAATATATGTTGTTGTTGTTTTTATATTTAAAAAAAGGAAAAATATGGTCTGTCCATGGAGACACTCGTGGATGGAGCATGGTACGTCCAATCCATGATTGCTGTGTCATTGACCTGAAGTCTCGGGCCCATGAGATCCCTGTTTAAGTATTTTTTAAAGACATTCCTACCAAAATGAATTGATTCCCATCAGTTAAGCCATTGTGCTACTTCTTATTCCATCCAGTAGTCCAGAGCTGTTATATCATAAACTGTAGTATGTGCTAGCTTATCTTTGAAAGTGGATATAAAAGACCACTTATAGGTAATCACAAATATTGGACTATATACCAACAGTAGAAGCACTCTTCTTCTGCAGACTATGTCTTATAAATACTAAGTCAGGTTAGAGAATTAACATAGATTAGTGAGCATCTACCGGTTAGTCTACTCACTGGCCAATTGAGATTAGCAAATTCTACATAGAATGTCGGCTGTATTTTCAGATAGATAATATATAAACTCTTTCTGGGCTGGTTAAAAATATGCTATTTTCATATCCTGCTTGTAGATAACAGTTACTGACTAAACCATTTGCTGGGCTGTCATTAAACAAACATTCCTTTCCTAATACATCATTCTCTGCACAGTGTGTATGATTCAAAGCTATCTATTGAATTTTAACGTGTTCCTTTAAACATATAGTAATTGAAAAATAACTGGAATTTAATCATAGACCATCAGAATTCTGTTACCTGAATGAGTATATCAGAAATGCTTTATTGTTAAAGTGGTACACATATTATATGCTTCTCAGCATTTGCTAAGGACCAAGTAATAAAAACTGAGAAAGATATATAATGTGAATTGTAAATCATGTATTACATTATAGGCATACAACTTACAGTGACACATGCCGAATGACTTTCTGTGACGATTCACCAATGATATCTTGTTTTCATCAATGTGATCGTCACTTATGGTGATTAATTAAACTTGTTAAATTGTACACCAAACATAAGTCCAGTTATTCCAATCATGATAAAGCTAACTATGGGTTAGTGAAATATTTCTAGTTTCAAATAGACTACTTATAGATATCTTAAGTTATACCAAATTAAATGTCAGCATATCTCTTCAGTTACTAATGGAGTCATTTAAAAAAATGTGGCGAGTATTATTTGCAATGACTTCAGTTTTGATTTTGAAATATTCCACTAACACTTGTTAGCTTAACAATGCTTTAAACAGCTTGCCCATGGTACTTGGCAAATAGCATGTACTGTACTCTAAATTGAATGTGATTAATTATTATATTTCAAAATTGGCTTACAACATTAAAATAAATTCCTGTTAATCACTTTATCTAAACCAGAATATTTTAGCATGGATCCATGCTAGTTTAGACTAGCTCACTGTCTTGTACAATGTCATTCCACTAAGATAGAAGATTTGATACTGTGCACAATTCATACACTATTTACAACACAAGTAGTCAAACTTGCCCATGTGGCCACATGTATTAAGCAGTCACCTGTTTTAAACAGCCACCTCTATTTTCTCCAAATCAGCTAATTTAGTGTAATTTAACCTGTATTAAGCAGCCACCTGTTTTAAGCAGCCATGTTTTCTTATTCCTTTGGATGGCTGCTTAAGACAGGTTTGACTTTACATCAAATTGATTCTAATACATCCCAAATGACTAGGGCTAGATATAACAATTTGTAGTAAGAGTTGTGAAAATACTCAAGTACTCTACATGTATGTTTTAACTATCCATTAGCACATAGAAAATGTTTTCAAAGGCAAAAAACTCTTCAAAGATAAATGATGATGCCTATCTGAAATAAATCAGAACTATAGATATGTCTCATCATAATCACTGGTGACAGCTTTATTATGCTGTGTGAATACAGTTTTCATGAATCCACATATCTTGACCCATATAGATGTAGACTAATTCTTGACTTCAATTTGTAATTTAGAAAAACATACAGTGTTCTCTTATCCATCTATCTATTTTGTGAGATCCTATCATTTTCTTTGTACTCTGAGATCAACCCACCAATACACTTTGTTATTACTTTGAGATTTACCTTAACCTATTCATTTTGTCATTTTCTTTATGTTTACCTAATAGCCTGTCACATGTCCAATATTTCTGTCAGGTTGAGTCAGACAGTTTACAGCTGAAGATTAGTAACAGAAAACCATGGAGTAAAAAACAAACAGGATGTATGGTTTAAAATAGACATTGTGTGTACATATTTTGTGCTGAGTAATAGTTTAAGACAAATCATGCATCCAGTTTTATTAATACCACAGATAAAAAAAAAAAAAATATTTAAATTCATCTAAAATAATTGTTTTAGAAATTCTCTTTTAAAAGAGGTTCATATGTCTGTTCAAACTAGTCAAAAGATATACCTTTAACATTTAAAACAAAAATTCTTGTACCCACAAGATATTATTTCAGTCTTAGAGAGAATTACCCTGAAGTGTGGTCATGAAGATTCAAATATCCATATTGCTCATTCTGCCTTGTTAGCAGTTTGTTGTTTTAGTATCTAGGTTTTCCAGTATCTCTCTCAAATCATCTAAGTGATGATCTGCCTGAGATACAGCATATTGTAAGATCAATCCCCATTAGCAGATAGATTAAAAAAAAACTAAATCCTATCTTATGATCCACCACTGACATATTAAATTTTAGAAAGTGAAATAAGTATATCCTACATGTATGTAAAAGCAGTGGATTTCCTCTGTAGACCATGTTTCGTGAATATGTAAGAGGTATTGATTTAACAGTATACTGGGGTTATCAACATTCCTTTGTAACAATTCAAACTTTGTGCCTGTCTCACAGCTTGTGATACAGAAATGTAATATTAATAGTATTTAGATCCATTTTGTGTCATAAACAATAATCATTTTAGAATTGTGCATATCAAATCACACCATTAAGTGACTTTTCAGATTTTGCCTTTTCAGTGAAGCTTTCTTTATAATTCCTTTCATATAAGAAGTATCATTAAACATACATTACACGTAAAGGCTTGACAGTTTTATGACATTTAAATCTTGTTTACAATATAATATTATTAATTTGCACAAAAATCACTGCATTGCAGAATAAATTGAGTCGTTTGTGGTACTTATGCAGAAGTTAAAGTGGTAGTTTTACATGGTGTTAATAGCATTTCATTATTAAACAAATGTATTCAGTTGCACAAGCATACAGAGTCAGTATAACCTGTATGTCTGGTTTTGTGTCAATAACCTTACCAGTGTGCCTTTTTTCTAGACAGATTGGATGAAAACTTACTCAGTTAAAAATAAGAGGGTTAACAAGAAAAAAAAACTAAAATGTAAAAGCTACATTTATTTCAAGTAAAAATCAGTTTATAACAAATTTCTGTTCTGATTAGTGATTCATTCATTCATTTATTTATTTATTTATTTATTCTAACAATTTAGCATAATAGATAATTGGTTGTTTACGTACCAGATAAAAGCATTGATGATAAAATCCAATAATCATACATCAGCTTTTTTTGGTGAGTGGCCATGCAGCAAATTTAGTTTTATTTAATTGGTGGCTATTTAGTGTTAGAAATAGAGGATTTGTGACACAATGTCTGCAGAAGGAACCCATTTGCTGTTGTAAAAGAGTTGCTACCACATTATTATGTTTTGAAGTAGTAGCAAGAGATATTTTATATACCATTTGAGAAACATTGACGGGAGAAGATACCTTTCAATAGATGTGTTTGCTGTACTACCTACAAATTAAATGTTTTATCATGGTCAACATGATCATCTAATCTAGATTCCATTGAATAAAAAAAAATGGATGGTCTTAGTCATGGATAGCTTTGACAGTAATATGTTGTTTTGTTTAAATGTGTGTGAAATATTTTGAAGTTTAATTTAACCATTAAACTGTTTAACTTGTCAAAATCCTAGGAGGTGGCACTATTTTGTATAAACAAATTTACACTATACAAATTAAACCCTGAGACATGTATGCTACTTTCTGGAGTAAAAAAAACAAACAAAAGTGAGATTCTCAGGAGGTGAACTGCTCCCCCCCCCCCGGTCCCCCTCCCCCAGAGAGTACAGCCCTGCTTATTAAAAGATGTCTTTGATTAACTTGACATATGCATGCACCTCATCTACAGACAGTAAAATCTGTGATATTTCAATGTGGTAAGCTTTGTGAGAGATCAGTATACAGTTAAGTGAACTCCCTGCAATCTGGCTGCACATGTCGGGTCATTACTAAAAAGTCATTAACAAAACAGAAGTGAGCACAAGCTGTCAGTTTGGGATGCTTTATGTAATCATAATTTCACACAGATGCTGCTCCATCATTCTTCCACCTCTGTGCTTATCACAGGTTATCAAGTTACATATTTCCTTCAAGTAGACTATGCACTTTCAATTAACTTGAGACATATTTTTTTCTTTTTGTGAAGTTAGGTTTTTCTCAAGCATTTGCCAGAAAAGCTATCTGGTAAATAATGTTTTTTGTCAGGCTATGTCGGTACACGAAATCTTTTTGCTAGTTTTAAATGTAGAGCAAATTAATTTTAAAACAGGTTTTGTTGTTTATTCCATATTATTTATACATTTTTTAAAATCTAAAACTGTTTTAACTGAATATTCTGTTGATATATTAAAATGTGAGGAAAAATAATATCCATTAAAAACAGAAAATTTTAAACATTTTATCACCCACTAAATATTATTTTTGGAAAATGACATTTAAAAACACACAGCAAGACTTTTAAAAACTCAGTTGTATTAAAAAACTAAATTCAAGCTGTAGGCCACTGACAGTTCCACAAGAATACAATTAAAGGGATGTTTAATGATACCATGGTACATTGGTTAATTATTGATGGTTAGGTATCAGACATACAATATGTGCAACAGAGAGTAGTCCACTAACAAAACTGCTCTTTGCCAATAGACTTCACTTTTTGATTAACAGCAAGGAATCTTATAATCACTGTCTGGAGATAAAACATACCATATCCTTTAATATACCAGTTAGAAACTGCTGGATGGATTAAAAAAATAGCCTTATAAGACCCATAAGTGATTGATCTTATTGCCCATTGTACATCTGCCATGAGCTGTATCACTTTGCTACAAACATGGATGTCCAATAAACTGATTTGAAAGTTTTAAAATACAGTTGTTTATTTTGACTGAACCGTAGGTGAACCTAGAATTATATTTATATATATGTAACCAAGGGTATCCCTTTTCACAATCTGACTAATGAACTATTGTAATCAATGAGGGTTTTGAGATGGCATCCAAAATTTCTCATACCCTTAGTGATATCCCTTGTTTACCGGTTACTATACAAATCAACAATTAGAAACAAAAAACTATACAAAATGCTCAGGTACAGTATAAAAACCATCTGGCTGCCCAACTAGTGGCGTAGTGGTTAAGCTATCGGACTTGAGGCTGGTAGGTACTGAGATCAAATCTCAGTTGAGGCATGGGATTTTTAATCTCA
>JAULBS010092003.1:0-17277 GCA_032355785.1 Symmetromphalus regularis | reverse complement strand
AGAAGTCTTGTTTGGTAATAGTAAAATATATAGGTTTTATTGTACACCCTTGTTTAGAAGTCTTGTTTGGTAATAGTAAAATATATAGGTTTTATTCTACACCCTTGTTTAGAAGTCTTGTTTGGTAATAGTAAAATATATAGGTTTTATTGTACACCCTTGTTTAGAAGTCTTGTTTGGTAATAGTTACATTTTTAGGTTTTTGTAAACCCTTCTACAGAAATCTTGTTTTGATAAAGATAAAATCAGTCTTTTATTTTGGTATACACTTCCTTAGAATTCTTATTTTGAAATAATAAAATCCAAACTTTTTTGTTGATATATTCTTCTAGAGAATTCTTATTTTGAAAATAGTAAAATGTATAGGTTTTCTGTATACTCTTCTATAAAAGTCTTGTTTTGGTGATAGTAAAATCAGTCATTTTTGCTGGTATACACTTCTATAGAACTCTTATTTTGAAAATAGTAAAATAGTAAAATATATAAGGTTTTTTTTTGTATAACTTTGCAGGGATTGAATTTCACCAAGGCATTAAGGCATTTGCCATGCCACCCTGTCCCTTTTCTGTAATGTCCTCTCAATTTCACTTCTAACTGAGGCAAATATTGCTGTCCCCTTCTTTCTCCACTTGCTCTACAAGAAATTCACATTTGCTGTTGTTTCCCTGATGTGTTCTCAAAATTGCTGTGCCCCCCCAAACACGGAAGTCTTGTTTTGACAATAGTAAAACCAACAGTTTTGTTCGTACACAATTCTAAATTTACCAATGATGAAACAGAAGTTTTCTGTTGGTGGCAGTGGCTAGATGCAGAGGGCAGTAGGCTTGCATGGTTATGCTGACTGTAATATTGAAAACAGCTGTTTCTAGATTGGAATGGGTTTATGTACACAAATGAGAAGAATGAATTGCCAACTTGTAGTGTTGTGTTTTCTCACATGGTAATCATTCGACAGATAACAATGCTGCTTTAGCCACTTGAAACTCGTAATTGAACACTGAGTCCCTGGGTCAAAAGTAATTGTACAAATTTCAAACTACAAGGAAGGCACATTTTTGTTTTATGTTTGTAAGGGTGTAGGATGAAGTGTTTAAAGTAATTTTGACACATAAAATGTAAGCTTCATTGTACTATTTGTCTGTATGATCAGTCACAATTGTAAGTTGCATCATACACACACTTACATACACACAACATATCCAAATTCAGTCTAATCCAGGAATCTAATTTTCATAAATTCCCATATATTAAAATTACAGGAATTCAACTGAATTCATATAAAATTGGTCTAATTTAGGCAACATATATTAGAAAACATAAATTCCATGCAAATAATGATATTATTTATTAGTATGAAAAGTGAATTAGACACTTAGAACATTGTAAAAACACAATTTATAATTTAAAAATTGACATGAACAGGGGTGCAAAAAGAACTCGTCTGCTTGCCAAATACGAGTTAAAAAATGCAACTACCAGTCCGACGGACGATCTGTATTTTTCTCATTAACAGTAATTTTAATTTTTGCATCGAATTCGCCACTCTGTATAATCCATGTCAGATAGTCATACATTTGCTTGATTGTTAAAAAATTATATATTGTTCTTCAGTCTGGTGGGCTAGTAAAATTTACTTGGTTCTGATTCGGTGGGCTAATGAATAATTCTCCATTTCTACACCCCTGCATGAAGTTGTGAAAATTTGAATTGGATTTTTGTTTAAAATTTGTCTTAAAATGAGGCCTAGCTATTGGTTTACACACTGGATATAGACATTCAGTCACGTTATGAGATCTTTGTGTTATCATCTACAAACTGACGAGCTGCCTGAGACTTAGGTGAAACAAACAGGTACTGAAATGAACATATATTTTGACACACTGATTATATTAAATAATTAAGTATAAATTTAATTTACCTTTTTCCCTCTTAGTCTTTGGTATCTTTTTTATATGTACATAATTGCAATAAACTTCCAGCCTGTATGAACTAACCAAGATGAAGATTTGCCTCGCAGATAGCAGCCGGTTTACAAATCATAACCAGCTTTGCCTTCACTTTCATCAAACATCAGCTTCTCAAATTCTAAAGTTACCAACCTCAGATGAAAGCATGTCCCTTGCCAACCATTTTATAATGAGGTGTGAATGAAATTTCACCACCGTTAATAGCATTAGCACACCGTGGATTCAAGCCTAATTGTTTATGTAGCTATACTAATATGATTTTCAGCTTACACTTGTCAAACAATTACATTGTGAAAACAGCAGAAGTTCATTACTTGCATGCATGAACTTGGGGTTTAGTGCGTATTGCAATTATACACACATACAGCTCTGGCAATGCATATGTCAAATTCAACATTATTCGTTGAAGAAGGAACCGGCCTTAGTAATGCTTTGGTTAAGCTGTCAGACTCTCAGCTGTTAGATACAGGGATCAAATCTCAGTCGAGGCATATGATTTTAAATCTTAATACCGGCTCCAACCCAGTGTAAGTGCTCTGCAAGGCTCATTGGGTAGATACATACCACTTGCCTAACTGGTTTATCAAAGGATGTGGTATGTACTATCCCATCTGTGGGTAGATACACACCACTTGCCTAACTGGTTTATCAAAGGATGTGGTATGTACTATCCCATCTGTGGGAAAGCACATATAAAACTATTAAAAGATACCTTGCTGCTAATAAGAAAGAGTAGCCTATGTGAGTTTCATCTAAAGACCACGAGTCACAAAACACCATATGTCCTAATAGCTGGAGAATAAAAAAGTACTGGGGTATCGTTTAGTAAGTTTTATACTGTAGTTTGATTGCTTTTATCTGTAGAAGACTCATTGTAAGGCCATACATATTATATATTTTGGACTGAATATTTAAACCACAATTCCCAAAGTTTCTGGACAAAATGAAAATAAACTTTGTCATGACTTATTCTGACATGCAGAAAATCAGATTTCCAGTCATTAGTTACATGCAACATGGTTGAAAGGTTAGAAGCAACATTTGTTTAATGAAATAAGCCTTTTGAGTGTATGGTATTTGAAAAAATATGTCAATTCTCCAGAGAGCTTATATAATGTTTTATTCTCTCCTGTAGATATTGCTTTCTAACATGATCAGTAGAAAAATTTAAATAACATGGGTAAAATGAAATTTTTATTTTCTTACCTTTTAGCAAAATTGCACTTTTGCTGAGTCATACCTGAAAAGAATTTTTTGTAACTAGGCTTACACATTTGTCAAGCCCAAATGTACTAGTTGAATATGTTTTACACCATACTGTTATTTGTTTTAAAAATTAGAATCTCTTGGTAGCAGACGTAGCAACTCTAACTTGTATTTTCAAATATTCCCACAAGCTTAATTGTTGTTTTATTTTCTTTAATGACACCACTAGAGCACTTTGAGTTATTAATCATCGGCTATTGGATGTCAAACATTTGGAAAATCGTGACCTGTAGTCAAGTGTGAGCCAGCCTCCAACGGGTTTTGAACCACAGTCTTCTACCTGGGTCCAATTTCCTACCACTGGACCATTAAGGCTCACTTCCAAAGCTTAAGACTAAGAGCTGATTTCTCGTCGACAGCTTAACCTCGATTCTTAGTTCAAACTGTGTCCACACATGTTAAAAGAATGGGTTGAACTGTAGATCATGGCTGGACCGTCAACGAGAAACTGGGTCCAAAAGATACATTGTAGTTTGAACTGAGTTATTGTAATCCTAAACAAATTTGTATTTTCATTTCTTACATGCAGGTCTGCTTTATGAGCTTTTAACTGTTTGATGTATGTTTAAAAACATGTCTTCAAGGAGGTTTCAATTGCCGCTTTTTGAGAAAATTGTTTAATTGGCCTCCTGCCATTCTTTCTAACACTTTGGCAAACTTAGCAAATTGCTCATTAGACTAGCAGACATTTTAGTTTTTGTTTGAATCAAATTACTGGTATCTGTTACTAAAAGTGTATTGCTAATAACGTTTCTACGGGTAACGTAACATGCTTGATAAAACCCTGTCTGTTGAAATTACTACTTAAATTAGCTGAGAACCTGATACCACTTCAAACGTGAATACAATATGGCAACATGATTGGTTTTGTTTACTGAAGAAAAAGAAAGTATTTTTTTCGCTAAAGTTCTTTGAACAAATGTCAATATGTGTATATTTGAAAAGAGAATTTTATTTTGAGAAAAACCTCCCATAAGTTTTGTTTGTTCAGTTATCAGTCTTGTTACCAAAGTGATTGCATTTCACTGTGAACATACAAATTAGTTAGTTTTGGAGTGTATGGTGTTTTCCAAGTCTGTATGACACCCTTTTGGTTTAGTGCGAGTTTTACAACATGAATGAAATACAGATGATATTCAACACTCTCAGATGGTGCCAACAGAGTGATAAGGAAAGTGAATATAAATCCAGGCCAATATTTGGCAAGGGGTTGAGGGCTTCAAGGAGCAAAAGAAACTATATATACATAAATAAAAAAGTAGCTTAAAAAGTGATTATTTTAAAGCAATTATTGTCTTGTTAAAACTGCAATCAACCGGTCTTTGTTTTGGAAAAACTTTATTATTTCTAATTTTTCTCAAATGAAGTAAAATTTCCATATTGTATTTTGAAGTTGGATTTTGCGTGTCGGACAGGACACTTTTTCACTTGAGGTAAAAACACATTATTAGTATAAAATGTATTTTATTACATATACATTATGTATTCTAAATTGTACATTTTCAAGTGGTAGAATCAAGAAAAAATTACCAGGAATTAAATACAACAGGAGAAAACTAAGAAAAACATGTCTATGTGATACACTGTTTTCCATGGTTTCATATACAAACCTGATTTGCATAAATAAGACATAAACATTTTGATCCAAATTTTGGTTTTTAAGTTAGTTGACATATATGTATTTATAAATGTATGTATCTAACACATCCAATTGGTATTTTTCTTTGGTTCAAACCTTTAAATTTTATATACCACTTCACAAATACCATGACTTGGCCCTATTCTCTATGACAAGCTCTATTCTCTTTTAGTAAAGTGTATGTACTTACCTACACATGTAGAACTATTAGTATTTTCTATAACAAGCTATAAACCTGTTTCAGTACAGTATAAGTACATATGTACAACTATGTATAAATGTTCCCTAATACAAAGTCTATTCTGTTGTAGTACAATGTGGTATTGTATATCAGTGAATATAATAAACAAGTTTAACTATGTTATCCCATTTTCCCTATGACAACTGTATTCTGTTATAATACAGTGTGTATATATGTACAACTATGTATCAGTGTTTCCTTTCACAAGCTGTATTCTATTGTAGTACAGTGTACAAATGTTGAACTATGTTTGAGTGAATATGGTAAAGATGTTTATCTTATCATTTGTTCCCTATGACAAGCTGTATTCTGTTGTAAAACAGTGCACTTGTACCAAACATATGTACAGATGTTGAACTGTATGTTTGAACATGTTTAACTATCTTATCACTTTTTTGCTATGACAAGCTGTATTTGTTGTAGAACAGTGCACTTACACTATACATGTACAGATGTTGAACTGTATGTTTGAACATGTTTAACTATCTTATCACTATTTTCCTATGACAAGCTGTATTTATTGTGGAACAGTGCACTTGCACTATACATGTACAGATGTTGAACTGTGTTTAAGTGAACATGATAAAGATGTTTAACTCTCTCATCACTTGTTCCCTATGACAAGCTGTATTCTGTTGTAGCAGAGGTAAGACAAACCAGAACAAACAAATAAAAGCTACATTCCTGTCTTCTGTTGCTAAATAAGATGCACTTCCTCAATGTGCCCCCAGTGCTTGCCTCCTCGTACACCAAGTTTGTGAATGAGTCTGTCATCACCTGGCAAACAAAATGGCTGAAACTGCTGACAGCATCCAAAATATAAATAACTAGCTAATATATCTTTAACTCAAGGGCAAAAATTCAGGGTATCTGGATGGGGCTTCGAAGATATTTTAAAGATTTTTGATATTGGGAATGGTTCAGAGTGAGTTATAACCAATTTATAACAGGCTAAAAATAAAAATTAGTGGTCAAAGACTGTCTGGATCTTCAGATCCACTTGAATCCTCATATATTACTATTCTTTCCTTTTGGTCCTGTTTTCCGGTAAATTTAGAGGAGTCACACCTGGTATGAGTCTTCCTTGTTTCATAGTTTTTCTTTTAATATATATTTACTATTTGTTTTACATAATTAGCTGGTTTCCTATCTTTTTTTTTTTAATGTCTTTTGAACATCATGAACATTTTAAACCAGGTATTTGTGAAATGATCCAAATGTACTGGTTTAAACAGTATGCCGTTGTTTAAAAGTTTTTTTATTACTGTAGTTAGCCAGTTTACCAGCCAAAAAATTAATCCTGCTTGTCTGCATTATATAGTTTCTGAATTATACAGGTGCAGGTTTTTAGTGTTATACTCTTTACACAGATAATCTGTATGACACCCTTTCGGTGTCAGTTTATACAGATTTCTGATCAAAAATGCTAGTTAGAGAGATGTCTGTATTAGGCAGATGCTTGTTTAGACAGATTTCTGTATTATACAGATGCTGTTTTATACAGATTTCTATATTAGACAGATGCTGGTTTAGACAGATTTATCTATTAGACAGATGCTGGTTTGGCCAGATGCTGGTTTAGACAGATTTCTGTATGAGACAGATGCTGGTTTATACAGATTTCTATATTAGACAGATGCTGGTTTAGACAGATTTATCTATTAGACAGATTTCTTTATTGAACAGATGCTGGTTTTGACAGATGTCTGTATTAGACAAATTGTGGTTTAGACAGATGTCTGTATTAGACAGATGCTAGTTTAGACAGATTTCTGTGTTAGACAGATGCTGGTTTAGACAAGATTTCTGTATTAGACAGATGCTGGTTTAGACAGATTTCTATATTAGACATGCTCATTTAGACAGATTTCTGTATTAAACAGATGCTGGTTTTGACAGATTTATATATTAGACAGATGCTGATTTAGACAGATTTCTGTATTAGCTGATGGTTTAGACAAATTCCTGTATTAGACAGATTTTTGGTTTAGACAGATGCTAGTTTGGACAGATTTCTGGATTAGACATGCTAGTTTAGACAGATTTTGGTATTAAGCAGATGCTAGTCAGGATAACAGTTTTTGAATAATATATAATAATAGTGGCTTCTCTAAAAAGGAAAATAAAAAGAACCAATAAAATAAGCTGTTTAATTATATGGAATAACAGATTAAATGTAAAGTTTTTTTTTTACATTATAAAATTATTTCTGAATTAGACCAGTCCTAGTTGGAAAAAAGATTGTGATTTTTTACAATCACTGTAATTAAGAAAGCAGAGAGAGTGGCTTGCAGGAATTAATAATGAGAAATTGAGACATGATATGTTTTCAGCTTGTTTTCACACATGGCATAAAAAGTGCAATGAATTGATTGATGTCTTGATAGGCATATGTCTGAAGCAGCCAGTTTTGTATGTCAATAATTACTAACCACTAGAGTCGTTATCAGCGATTGCCTCACATCTGTTTCACGTCCCAGGTATTGATTCCTCCCCGTTCTGACAGTCTTTTAGCCAAACTTTAATGGGCCACCATCAGCTAACCCCCATCTTGAATGGTAATTTTGGCAAATTTCTGGCACATTAAATTAGTTGCTCAACAGATAATTTAATTGTCTCATGCTTCAGGGTAAAAAAAAAACAGTTGAGTAGTCGTTGTCAATCACAGACATTTGGCAGAAATCCATTGCTTATTTAAAGACAGTTTCTTTATTTTATTTTCTCTTTTTTAAAGTTTTCTTAAAAAATAATTTTTTGTTATATATTTTTTTAAGATGATAAAAGAAAGTTTTCTTCTTTTCTATGACAGTATGGATATAGAAAAGTATCAGAAATTAACTGCTTATTAAGGATATATATTTTTTTTGAGAATGAAATATTTTTTGATATAAAAGTTAAGAACATTACATTATCCTACCAGTTCCGTTAGTGCAGTGGTTAATGTATCATCGGACTCACAGCTGTTAGGTATGGGATCAAATCTCTGTCGAGGCAGAGGAATGAGTGCTTCCCAATGCTCATTGGATTGGTGTACACCCATTTGCAGTTTGGGCTATTTTCCATTTCAAACAGTGGTCCACAAATGGTTCATCAAAGGTAGTGGTATGTACTGTCCTGTCTGTGTGATGGTGCATATAAAAGACCCCTTGCTGCTTATCGGAAAGAGTAGCCTCTAAATACATATGTCAGAATGATGATAAGATAAAAATCTATGTGCTCTAGAGGCATCGTTAAATAAAGCAAACTTTATTTTTTGGGGATTGGTGTATACACTGACACCAACCAGTAGTTCCGAATTGGCTTATCAAATTTAGTATTTTTTAATATTGATAAAATATTCAATAACTGTTATCTCTGAATTTATCAGTTATCACTTACGACAATGTGTTTCTCAATGGATGTTACAGAAGTGGTCCAGAATTGGTTTATGAATATTAGTATTTTTTAAATATTAGTAAAATATTCAGTCACTGTTATCTCTGAATTTATCAGTTATCACTTACGACCTTGTGTTTCTCAACGGATGTTACGGAGATTGTTTTACAACTGTCTGCATCTGGGAGAGCATTCGTAATTGATTGTGAAAGGAAAAGTGTTCAGAATCATTTTGAAAGTTGGTTTTAGCACCTAGGTATAATTATGTAGAGAAAACAAACATCAAGTGCTAACAGAAAAGTGAATCCTTTTAGAAAAATGTATTACATTACGTTACTTTGTTTTTCTTTGTAACACCATATTTGTTTTAATTACTGCACTGTCAACACACAGCCTTTTAGAACAGATTATTACATGCAGTTTTGCTTTGTTTGTAACACTATATAAAAAATAAAATGTTTTAATTACTGCAATATCAACAAACTATCTTTTAGAACAAATTATTACATGCTATTTTGTTTTCTTAGTAAAAACATATTTGTTTTAATTACTTTAGGGTCACAAACTTGACTAATTTGTTTATTTAAAATTCTTCTGAGATTTGTAGTAAAAAGACCCAAACGGTCTCCATTGACAGGACTGCATCTCCATTGACAACATTGTGTTTAATTACACAAAAACTAAATTGCTTGTGTTTCACAGATGTCCAATCTGTTAGTTTGTTTATTTTTAGTTAAACATGTAATTGAATCTTTTGTAAAATACATGTACATTTGTTTTAAAAAAATAACTAGACAATTTTAAAAGGGTTAATTTTTTTTTTTTTTTTTTTTTAATATTTACTTAAAATTATATTACTGTTTTCTTTTGCAATAATGGGACATTTCTTGGCCCAGCTTGAAAATATACATAAAGCTAATAATTAGTTGTTTTTTTTATACACTGCTTAATTTTATTTATTTATATATTTATGGTATGTGGGGCTACAAAGACAAAATAAGAAAATATTTATAAAATTTGTATTTCAAGGATGTCATTTTATTTTTGAAATGTTCCTTATGATGTCACTTATATGACATAACTTAGGTGAAATTGTAAATTAAGCAAGTATATTAAACATGTTGCTCATCCCATCACAGTTTTGTAGGATACATTGAGGTTGTACTGAAACAAATTGCCTTATTTCACATGACATAATTGTTGAATGGGCTCGTACAGACCACTACACTGACCACACTGGTGCAGTGGTTATGCTGTCTGACAGGTAATGAGGTAATGAGATAAAATCTCAGTCGAGTCATGTCATTTTTAATCTCGATACTGGCTGCAACCCAGAATGAGTGTTCTGCAAAGCTCAGTGGGTAGATGTACATCACTTATACTGACCAGTGGTTCACAACTGCTTCATCAAAGGCCGTAGTATATGGTATCCTGTCTGTTGAAAACACATAAAAAATACCTTGCTACTAAATGGAAAGAGTAGCCTGTGAGGTGGTAGCAGGTTTCCTCTAAAGTCACAAAACACCATATATGTGACTCCTAATCACTGCTGAATAAACAATGTGCTGGGGTTAAACAGTTCTTTCCTTTTTTCACACCATTCATGTGACTCCTAATCACTGCTGAATAAACAATGTGCTGGGGTGAAACAGTTCTTTCCTTTTTTCACACCATTCATGGTTTATCCAGGCTTTATACAGTACTGAACATCGGCCTTCTTTCTCACAAAGGCAAATGGCACTGGAAATTCTTAATTTCTGGATTATAAATTCCCAAATTGGTTAATAAATATAATACAGTTACATAAATTCAGTGATGTGAAAAAAACTTCCCCGTTATAATTTTCCCAATCCCTTCAGCCATAGAACCCTGATAAAACAAATCCTGAATACATCCCTGCCATTATTAGCTTTATATACACAATATTCATGTTTAACTAGGTATCGTCAGCTTCCAACAAGACACCCTGCTTTCCACATCATGTAGCATGTTAGAAGATTTCACTATTCTCACTGGCTGTAAATAAAAGCGGGTGTTGAGTGACGACCTGTGTTAGGAGACTAATAGTTTGATGATGGAGCCGCCATCTTGCCAGAGCACCTTCACCAAGATCATTTTCACATCCAGCAAGATGGCAGGCGTCAATCTTTCATGTCTTGTTAGCAAAGAATGTTCTCCCTAAGCTAGCACAAATGATCTGGTCTCACATACATTTGTAAAGGTAGTCATTCCAAGAATGGAGAGAACCGGTAACCTACCCATGTCAGTTATAAGATCTGGTCTCACATACGTTTGTAAAGGTAGTCATTCCAAGAATGGAGAGAGCTGGTAACCTACCCATGTCAGTTAGGGAGTTCTGTTAGGCCATCAGGAAAATTATTTAGTTTTCAGGAGCTACAAAAGAGAGAAATGTTAACTGACACCCCAGTACATGCATTAGTAAATTAGCGGCTAGGGATCGGGATGTAGCTCAAGTAGTAGTGTGTCTGTTTGTGAAGCAGTCAGTCATCGGATCAATCCTTCTCACTGGACCCATTTGCAGTTTGGGCTATATTCCATTCCAACCAATGGTCATGGTATGTGCTGTCCTGTCTAAGGGAAAGTGCATATAAAAGATCCCTTGTTGCTTATCAGAAAGAGTAGCCTATGTAGCAGCAATGGGCTTCTTCTAAAGAAATATATCAGAATGACCATATGTTTGACGTCCAATAGCTGATGCTAAGATAAAAATCAGTGTGCTCTAGAGGCATCATTAAATAAAACAAACTTCACTTTAATTAGTATATATTTAGTACCAAACATGGTTTTTATATTTTCTGGTCTTCAGAGGAAACCTGCTACTATTTCATAGGCTACTCTTTCCAGTTAACAACAAGAGATCTTTTATATGCATTTTCCTACTGACAGGACAGAAAATACCACAGCCTTTTAAACCATTATGAACCACTGGCTGGAAAAAGGAATAGTCCAGATAGGTCTCCTAAAGGGGATAAATCCAGTAACCTATAATATCTGTGGAGCTAGATCTCACTCCCGAAGAGGTAGAAAGAAAAACATTGATTATTGACATCCCAGCACATTGTTTATTCAGCAACTATTAGTGTCAGGCATATAGTGTTTTGCTAATCATGGTCTTTAGAGGAAACCTGCTCCTGCCATACAGGCTACTGTTTCCAATTAGTTGCAAGGTATCTTTTATATGTGCACATAGAATCACCTTTGAGAAAGCAGTGCAAGATGCATATACATACCCAGTTTTGTGGAGCATTCACTCTGAGTTGAACTGGTACTGAGATTAAAAATCCAGTGACTCAACTGAGATTTGATCTCAGTACCTACCAGTTTGCGTCTTAACAGCTTAACCACTGCACTGGTGGTGAGCCGATAGTGTGACATGAACTGATTGGATGTAGTAATTCCAAGAATGGAGGAACTGATAGTCTATACATGTCACCTATTAGCTTCAGCTGTGTAACTGCTGGGTGGGAAGATGTGTTAGGCCACAATAAAAATACATTTGGTTTTTAAAGGCCAGATTAAAATGAACTGATCCCAGGGGTCTAGAAAGTATGCCTGCTTATAAAATGACCAGCTCTAATGGCACAATTGTTAAACTATCGTATTCTTTCTATTTATAGCGCCCCCTCTATTTTCATGAGTAATAGCACCCTTAAAATAGTAAAACTGGCTTGTACCCGACTGCCGACTTGCAATGAATAACGTATAATCAGCCGAGTGATAATTTAACATATGGAAAATGTTGTTTCCATATTCCAAATGCCCTTTCAATTAACGACCTTTCATTAAACGCATGCGGTTAACACTTTTACATGTGTGTAAGAGAAAAATCAGACTTCGTAAATTCCACCCATGATGTTTTTGAACAAGACGCCATTTTTTGCCTGGTTTAACTGTTTATTATATCCTGTGTTAAAAGATCTGTTTCCTGTCGGTGTTCATGTTAAATGTTACCACTGGGTGGCAGAACATTATTTTTTTACACTTATCACAAAATGTTGTTTTGTACTCTAATTAGCATGCCCCTTTTGTGTTTTGCATTGCGCCCAGTCGCTATAAATAGAAACTATACAGCTGTGTAACTGCTGGGTGGGAAGGTGTGTTAGGCCACAAATGAACTGATCCAAGGGGTCTAGAAAGTATGCCTGCTTATAAAATGACCAGCTCTAGCCCTTAAAATAGTAAAACTGGCTTGTATCCGACTGCTGACTTGCAATGAATAACATATAATCAGCCGAGTGCCTGATTCAACACATGGAAAATGCCTTTTCCATGTTCCAAATGCCCTTTCAATTAACGACCTTTCATTAAACGCATGCGGTTAACACTTTTACATGCGTGTAAGAGAAAAACAGACTTCGTAAATTCAGCCCATGATGTTTTTGAACAAAACGCCATTTTTTGCCTGGTTTAACTGTTTATTAAATCCCCTGTTAAAAGATCTGTTTCCAGCCGGTGTACATGTCAAATGTTACCACTGGGCACCAGAAGGTTTTTTTTTACACATATCACAAAATGTTGTTTTGTACTCTAATTAGCGTGCCCCTTTTGTGTTTTGCATCACGCCTGAGCGCTATAAATAGAGACAATACGGTATTGATTGCTATTGTGGTGATAGCAGGTTTCCTCTGTAGACCATCAGTTACAAATACTGTATGGTTGAGATCTAAGAGGCTTTTATTAAACAATGTACTGGGGTGCTGTTAAACAATTATTTCCTTTCATTAAACAAATAGTTCTTTAATGTTTGGTAAAAAGAAAATCCGATTGTGTACAGTTTGAGTTACAAGACTTAGTTATCTGACATTTTTCATCACTAACCTCCTCTTGAGTGAATTATTTGATAAAGCTGGTGCTACGAACACATATCACAAAACCACCAGACTAGGAAAAATCCTCAAATTTAGTTATTACGCTTCCAACGTCTATCAAACTTTTGTAAACTTGATGGCAAATGTTCTCTTTTGTTACGGCTGCCAATATTTATGTTTAACTGTACAGTGCTGTCAAATAAAGAGATTCCGGTGACTACACTTGTCACAATGGCACCAATGTTCTTGCAGACACCCAATTTTCTGTCTATTCCAATCTAGCAATTTGTGTGTGAGTTGATTTACTCACCCACTCTTGTGATTACCAACTTATCTGATCACTTTTTCTCTTCCATTTAAGCCTGTTTTCTTTCTTGTAATTGTGTTTCTATATAGACATTATTGAATTGCTTGTCCACAAAACAGCCCCCAGTGACGCAGTGGTTAAGATATCAGACTCATGCCTGGCGGGTACTGATATCGTATCTCAGTCGAGGGATGGGATTTTTAATCTCAATATCAGCATGATCCCAGACATAGATGAAGGATTACTGAAGGGAGGGTCCAAATGTGGATTTCTGAAAAGGGTGGAGGGGTTCAAAATTGATGAGTGAATAGTAAAGGAGAAAAAATTGTTAATTTTCATGTCCTTCCACTCGGTAAAAGGTAAAAATTCTAGAAAAGAGGGGAGTGTCCTGACCCCCTGGACACCCCCCGGATCTGCTAGTGAGTGCATCACAAGTGAGTGCTCTGTGGGAAAGTACATATAAAAGTTCCCATGCTGCTAATTGAATAGGGTAGCCTATGTTGTGGAGTTCCTCTAAAGAGTCACAAAACACCATATATCAAACACCTAATAGTATGCTGAATAAAAACAATGTGCTGGGGTGTTGTTAACAGGTTTCATATGTAGGACAATTACATGTATCACCCACCATATCAAGTAAAACATGTACAGTCCTTCACATACATGTACAAAACTTGTCTGGTATTCTTTAAAATGATAGAATCTGTTTTCATTTCTCTTTTCTAATTTACTATCTCTCACTTACAGTTTTCCATTCCAACCAGTGGTCCACAACTGGTTCATAAAAGGCTGTGGTATGTGCTGTCCTGTCTGTGGGAAAGTGCAAATAAAAGATCCCTTGCTGCTTATCGGAAAGAGTAGCCTATGTGGCAACAGTGGGTTTCGTCTAAAAAATATATATGTATTATGTTCAATAGCCAATGATAAGATTAAAATCAATGTTCTCACTTACAGCATTTGTATTGCAACAAGCATACAGTTTCCAAAATCTTTATGACCATTAATACAATACAGGGGTTGAAATTAAGAAATTATTTTCACTTGCCTAGGGGACTAGTAGCCTTAAAAAGTAACTCGTCCCCAAGAAAAATCACTAGTCCACCCCTCATTTACACAACAAGTATAAATACTGCAACATCTCACTCACAAAATAAATTAATCAAAATATGAGTTCAGTTTGCTGGTTTTATAGAACTGTAAGGGTCCCCCTACCCTAATTCTACACAAAAACTGGCATGATAATTTTACATCAATCCATTTTATGACAACAACCACTCTCATTGTCTGATCTATTTTGAAAATACATATAAAAGATTCCTTCTTGCTAATTGAAAAGAGTAACCTATGTGGAGAAAACAGATATTTTTCTAAGAATCATGTATGACAGTTACCATGAGTTTTACACATAAGTGCCACTAATTAATCAATATGATGGGTGGGGTCTCATTAAACAATTTGTTTTTGTTGTTGTTGTTACGGTAATTAACCTTCTCTTTGGCACCTACATCCACTTCTATTTCACACACTTCTGCCATTTTTTATTGCATTAATTATTCACTAACAAAAAAACTAAAAACTCTTGTATTTCCAGTGTAAATATTTTTAGTTTTGTTGAATAGTAATGAGTTTTGTATTGAAACTGACACGGCAGGTGTCTGAAAAAGAGGAACAGATCTGATACTGCTGAGGCATGGAGATCTTCCATCAGATAGACAAATTCTGTCTGTTAACATTTAATTGTTATTGAAAGGACAAACCTTCCTGCTGAGTGCATTCCATTTAAAAACAGTGCAAGAGGACTTCGGTTCCTTCATTTTACAATACCGTTTTTAAAAACAGTGCACGAGGACTTCAGTTCCTATATTTTACAATACCGTTTTTAAAAACAGTGCAAGAGTTCGTTCATTTTACAATACCGTTTTAAAAACAGTGCACGAGGACTTCAGTTCCTACATTTTACAATACCGTTTTTAAAAACAGTGCAAAAGTTCGTTCATTTTACAATACCGTTTTTAAAAACAGTGCAAGAGTTCATTCATTTTACAATAACGTTTTTAAAAACAGTGCACGAGGACTTCACTTCCTACATTTTACAATACCGTTTTTAAAAACAGTGCAAGAGAACTTCGGTTCCTCCATTTTACAATAACGTTTTTAAAAACAGTGCATGAAGACTTCGGTTCCTACATTTTACAATACCGTTTTTTAAAAACAGTACAATAGTTTGTTCATTTTACAATACCGCTTTTAAAAACAGTGCACGAGGACTTCATTTCCTGCATTTTACAATACCGCTTTTAAAAACAGTACAAGAGTTCGTTCATTTTACAATACCGCTTTTAAAAACAGTGCACGATGAACTTCATTTCCTGCATTTTACAATACCGCTTTTAAAAACAGTGCAAGAGTTCGTTCATTTTACAATACCGTTTTCAAAAACAGTGCATGAAGATTTCGGTTCCTACATTTCACAATACCATTTTTAAAAACAGTGCCAGAGGACTTCAGTTCCTGCATTTTACAATACTACTTTTAAAAAACTGTGCAAGAGGACTTCTGTTCCTACATTTTACAATACCACTTTTAAAAACAGTGCACGAGGACTTCGGATTCCTACATTTTACAATACTGTTTTTAAAAACTGTGCAAGAGGACTTCAGTTCATACATTTTACAATACCGTTTTTAAAAACAGTGCAAGAGAACTTCGGTTCCTCCATTTTACAATACCGTTTTTAAAAACAGTGCAAGAGGACTTCAGTTCATACATTTTACAAAAAGGTTTTTAAAAAACAGTGCAAGAGAACTTCAATTCCTCCATTTTACAATACCATTTTTAAAAACAGTGCAAGAGGACTTCAGTTCCTACATTTTACAATACCATTTTTAAAAAACATTGCACAAAGACTTCGGTTCCTGGATTTTACAATACCATTTTTAAAAACAGTGCAAGGGGACTCCAGTTCCTACATTTTACAAGACTGCACAAATTCAAAATCTGCATAACTGGAAATACATTATTCCAAAAAGATTTGCATAACCTATTTTGATTTGCATAACTGGTTTTATAAAAATGGACAGAAAAAAATCTTTAAAATTACTCTGAAGTACAAAGGAACTGTAACGAATATACATTTAAAGTATACACATCAAATTTATACGCAGTCATTTTCTCACAATTTTAATTTGTTGAATGAAACCTGAAAACTGAATTTTGAAAACCTCGCTCATGTGATGCATGTGTATTTGATCATTCTTCGTAATCAGCTGAAGATTTCCAACTAACATTTCTGATTGGCTGCATTTTGAAGGAATTCTCTTTGGCGACATCTAACAAACAGTGAGAATATTTTACACCTCCCAACATAAGTATTCTAACTATTGTCTGTTTGCGCTACTTGGAACATGGTTTTAGACAAATAAAAAAATATATATATAACTTACCTCATTAAAGTTGATATTTTTCGAAATTAAAAAAAATGTCCTATTTTTGGTCTAGGTTGATTTGTCCATTGGTTCTGTTATGTTTAAACGGCAGTCAAAAGTAACTTTTTTACATTTCGAGCCGGCGTTACTGAGACTGCCATGTTTTATTTGCTGCAGAATTCATATAAAAATAGGGGCGTTAGGTAATTATTTGTATAATGTATTTTT
>JAULBS010091992.1:0-17278 GCA_032355785.1 Symmetromphalus regularis | reverse complement strand
TAATAATAGTCGGACTTTATTTATCGAAACGAGTATTTGGAGCGCTTGTTTCGATCGGAAGACAAAATATCTGCAGGAAAACCATTCGGCAGTCTTCGGGATATTATGACATTTTGTCGGACACAGAAATAGTGGACTGCGTTGTTTTCGCAGATTAGGCTAGTGAGTTATTTCACGTGTTCTGTGCTAATAATAGTCTGAATTTATTTATCCAAACGAGTATGTCGAGCTTTTTTCATTGCAGTTTTGTCGTTCCTTTTTTTTTTTTTTTTGAAATTCCTCTAGCCATCGGGCTAGTGGAAAGTGATTATTTGGTAGCCCGACCGCAATAACCACTAGCCACGGGCGTTGGGCTACCGTATTCTAGAAGCCCTGCAGTACCCTTGTCTAGACACTGGACCTGTGGTGAACATGCCCGAACCAAACGGGGCACGGTTCAAAAGTTTGGACCACTGGCCAGAATGAGAAACTGTGTAAATGGATTTACTGAAGGGGATCAATCTGATGACCTATTGCACCTTTGAATGGACGCTCTACCTCGTGAGCTATATCCTGCTTATCAATGTTAACACACAAACAAAGGAGCCTCAGACATTAAAATTGTGCAATTTTTAAAACTGTTTTAGGCACAGAGACCAGGGAAGTTTTAAAAGAAAGATAATGTTAAACAAACATACAGAGGAGCCTCATAAAAATTCTGCAATTTCAAAAATGTTTTAACCACAGAGACCAGGAAAGTTTTAAAAGAAAGATGTATTAACATGTATTCTGATGATTAACGTAATGCTAAGATGATTAGAATTATTTTCAACTTTCCACAATTTGCATGAATTTCTGCCTATCAATCAACCACAGTCAAGACCTCAGCTTTCGACAGTTAACTACTACAGAGTTTGGGCTTTCTGTCCGATGTACATGTATGTATGTGTGCATGGTTGTCAAACGGTTGGACCGTTTTACCTCCATCATGTACACCTGACAGTGATGGGTACAAGCCTATGGCTTGTGTTGCATAAAGCTGGCCGACTTCGTTCAAATACTCCACACACATCATTCTGTTCTCTTTACCACTGAAATAACCGAAATGGATCAACTTGAACTCAAAAATTGGCTGAAACAGGATTAAAATATGCATAAAATGAAGTCATCGCAGTGCTGCAAAACATTTAGGGTTACCTCCAGGAAATGGATGGCTAAAACACACTAATGAGGCCGTCTGAAACTGTATTTTTAAAAATAATTAAAAAAATACAGTAACTGTTACAGTAAAATTTTCTAAGTACACTAAAACAAAACAGTTTTAACAATTTTTTAATTATCTGTCATTAAACTGCCAAAAATATGCAACAGAAGGCAAAAATTAAAAAAAAATTTTTTTAATAAGATAATTATTATTAAAAAATATTTAAGATTCACTTCCATTTGAAAAATTATCCAAATTATGCAAATATTGTTTGCATAACAATTATATTAAAAATATACAAGCAAAATCAAATTTAAATATTTTGGCCTTGAGGCCCTTTCTAAAAAAAATGCTCCAAACAAGTCTTCTTCTCTTAATTTATAAATATACACATCATGTGACATCATAAATTATTACTACAGCATAAAACCAAACAGTATTATTGTATTTAATCATTAAATACAATACAAACCTGTTTGTTAATTATTATACAGGTCTATTGTAATGAAAGTGAAAATATTAACAAATTAATACCTGAGCCAACTTTGCCTGTGGATCTAATGACTCAGGCTGAGTAGGTGTAGTGCTCTCTTGGTACTGTCCGCCGTATGATCCACTGTTGCCGTAGGAATCGTAGCCCGATGAGTCTCCCTAAAATATGTTTTAACAATATTTATTTCGGTTTCGTATAATCAGGACTAAAGAACAGAGTACATTTATGTTATATATCACATGTAAATATAAGCCGACCTAGCTTTAGAATCTGCTGACATAAAAGCTAAAACAAAATAGATTTACATTAAACTTTGCATCTGGGGATAGCAGAAAAAAAAAAGGAAAACAATTTTGAAAAGGAAACAAAAGTTTATATGAGAAAAAAGAAGACTTTTATGCAGTTTTTAGCTATTTTTCAAGACCATACAAAGTACACGTATTTAAAATCAAGGCCTCAAGTTTTAAGCCTCAAGTCGCTACTTCAGATCCAAAAGTGTATAACTCTGAGTATAAATGCCCCTAAGTGAGCTGCATCTGGTGCACGAAGGGTGTGTAGATTTCTGAAGCTATCCCTCATTTATCTTGAAATCAAAAGATATTCCTCATAAAACTTGTGTCTAGACGACAAACAGTTTTTGGTCTTTTTATCCATTATCTGCTACCAAAACTTACACCCTTTTGATTCTGAAGCAGCGAATTTTGAAAAGGAAACAAAATGTTAAAGAAGGAAATAATGATTTTTATGCAGTTTTCAGCTGTTTTTCATGAACATACAAAGTACATGCATTTTAAATCGAAGCCTCAAGTTTCAAGCCTCAAGTACAGACTTTTTAAACTGTTTAAATATTTTCCTATTTGAGAGAAAAGAAATGATTATTTGTTTAATGAGTCACCAAATCACTGGTTAAAAAGCATAGACCATTTGTCGAACACGATACTTGTGACACTTGGTTTATGAAAGAAACTCTCTACTGCCACATAAGCTACTCTTTCCAATTAATAGCCCTCACCCCACAACCCCTTTGAGAAATAAAATTTTATAAGATTCTCAATTAGAAGACCTACAACTCACCCCGTAACCAGAGTCATTATAATCCCAAGATCCAGAAGCAGCACCAGTATAACTTTCATTGGCTCCTGACTGACTCGCGTCGTCCCATTCCTTATTGCTGTACTGCTGGAATGGTGGCGTAGCAGACCAATAATCATCCTGGTAAGCTTGCTGTCTTGGTGGTGGTGCTCCTAACAGTGATGCTTTCTTCCCACCACTTCCCTGGTTCATGTTCGGTTTTGGTTTATTATACGCGGTAGCAGTAAAATTACAATCTGGATTTTTTTGTCCTGTAAATTGGAAATTGTTACCAAAAGATGATTTGCTCATACTTCTTTGATTTGATAAGTTTCCAACAGGTCCATTTCTAAATCCTTGATACATGCCACTCTTTCCGTATCCCATGTTGCCCAAATCCAGATCTAACAGACTTTTCGGTTTTGTGCCCAACAAACCTTTTGGTGCCGAATCCATTAAACTTTTTGGTTGTGAATCCATCAAACTTTTGGGTTGTGAATCCATCAAACTTTTGGGGGCTGAATCCATTAAATTTTTCGGGGTAAAATCCATCAAACTTTTAGGCCCAGAATCTGAAAAGTTTTTCTCACCAAATTTAGGAACATGCCCTAACAAGCTGGATTTCTGACCGGAATTTGGAGACATCAGTCCTGGGTCCCTGCCCATCAATGGCCCCAGTAAACTTGGCGGAGCAGGTCCCAGTAAACTAGTGGGACCTGATCCATGAGGTCCCTGCTTTTGAGTTTCCTTTAAAGAAGACATAGACAGACTATTCTGCATGGCAGACAGTGCCTGGCCCAAGTTCATGAGGAGATTAATGTTGATATTCCGCACATTCTGAAGAAGCTGATCCATTGTTGGAGGGAACTTGAGCTCGGGTTGGCCGATTGTCATCAGCGGTTTGGGTGTGCTGGATGACAAAATGGGCTGTGGCATCAGCTGATTTGAAAGGCACTGGAGAATAATTCCAGCCTTGGCAGTAATTGGGTCACCTAGCAGAGATGGCTTGACAGCGTTTTGAGGTTTACTCTAAAAAATAAAAATAATTATCTTTTTTTTTAATTTTCTGATATATACTTAACATCAAAAGAAGCACAAATTTAATTTGCAATGTTTGATTGAATAAAAGGTAACCATATTTTGACATTGGCTGTTTTACTTACTGGAGACATGTGCAGAAAAAGTAGAGTATTTTATTATCATGCTTTTATATATAATGGTTTTACGAATTTTTTCGTCTAATTTCATTTAATTAGATCTGAACAAACATTTGCATTTCTTTTGCTGTTCAATATATATCTTTACACAGTGTGAAACAGACTGTATGAAATTAAGCCAGTTTCACTATATTAATACAACTGGCTGTTCAACTAAATCTGGATTTTCTCAGTTATATGATCTATTTCATATTTCTTGTGTCAAGATGTAATACTTCAGCAAAATAAAATATTTCTATTTATAAAAGGCCACTATTTGATGCTCTTCAAGTTTGTTTTTATATATATATTTAGTAACAGGTCATATATTTTTCAGGTTTTCATCCCTTAAATTTTCATGAATCTAAATAATAAGTTAAAAAAAAAGAAAGAAAAAAGCATTAGGTAACATTCATTCACTTCAAGAAAAATATCAATAAATTTTATTTCAACCTAGTAGCAAAATAAATTATAATGAAAAAGGATATGACACCAAAACCACCAATACTGCATGAAATGGTTTTATTTTTTAACATTTATTTTTGCTCTTATGGTTCTGATATATCTGCAGGCACTAATCTAGCCGGTGAAATGGGACTTTTCTTTGCCAGAAGTTTGCTGAAGTCACCACTGACTTGTTAGCATTAGTGAAAGTCGAAGTCGCCGTAATATTTTGCTCAAAATAGAGTGAAAAACAAATCCTAATAACTAACGTCTGACAATGACACCGATCTGTGATGCCAACCAAAAGATCACTAACTAATCTTTACACAAAAACAAACAAGTAACAAATCTCGCATGACGCATATTTATTGTCCCGTCAATGACTTGCTATTTCTGTAACGCGGAACAGACCGTATCGAATTTTGCTCGGTTACGTAATACGAACAGGAATTCCAGTTACGTGTCGGCTGTTCATTCAGTGCTAGTGTACAAAGCTGTTGGAGGTTGGTCTGCATGCATGCTTTTAATTTTGCTTTGCTAAAATATGGAAACCGAAATGTGGTCAATTAATTTTCAATAGTTTCTAAGATGGTGGTTTTGATTGGTTGATTGCGAACCATTGATTGTTACTGTCATGGCTATTCTTTTGGAAACCGGAAGCGTTTATTATTAAAAGAAAGTTTACTAGTTATTATTTGTTTTGTTAATTTAAATATAATTTTTTTTTTATCTCCCCAGAAAAAAACTGTCATAGGCCTACATGATTATTTTTTTTAAATAATAATTAAAAAAATAAAATAAATACATTTTGTTTTTGTTAGGTTCGTTTCTCCCATTTTTATCAAACTTCTCCCATTTGTGATGGGAATGGAGAAGTCACTTCTCCCACTTTTTCTATCCTTCTCCCACTTTTTCTATCCTAGATTAGTGCCTGTATCTGTGCTATTCATATAATGTACTTCAACCCATCTACCTTGTTTAAATAAACAATTGAAAACAAAACAGGTCTACTCACTGGAATGTCAGATGGTGAGGTGACTCCACTGAGCAGGTTCATCTCAGCTGACAGGGGACCTGTGCACTGAAACAATCAAAACCAACTAATTTAGTTGCAAAATACATGCAAAACATAAGCAGATAGAACAAAGATAAATACTTTAATAAAATAAGTTCAGGTTTGTATTAAATATTATTAAATATATTTTAGGAGTCATTCACAATTATCGACACTTAAAAAAAAACATACAAAATGGTAAGACTATCATCTCTCACCCTGCAGCCCCAATAATTAGTATGCATATAATGTCATTTTAAGGATTAATTTAAATTTGTCCATGCTAAATGACAAACACTGTTAACCATCTATTAAATAATTTATTAAAAAAAAGAAAAAGAAATCACACACACACAAATGTATATTTGTTTTTTACAATTTAACTTTATTTTTTATTAGCTGGTTAACTATCAATGATACTTTCATCTGCAATTCACCCAGAACTTGGAATTCAAGCAATTTTGTGACTGGACATTTATATGTTTTGAAATGATTTCCATTGTTATAATACCATACCTTATAAAATTAAAAAAGTGTTCTATAAATAGTCCAACTTGTTTTATTCTTATTATCAACAACACCAGTAAACAATGAATAAAAGCGAACCTGTTGTTTGCTTTGAGATATGATCTGTACTCCCAACATTATGAACAAGCCAAGCTGCATGTTGGGGTTCATGATCGGACTCATTGGCAAGGATGGAGCTGGCCCCAGCAAACCTAAAAACAAATCATTCACCTTTAAGACAAATATAAACACAAATTGCAAATACAATGTATGTCATAATTTATATCTAAAACTGGCAATACATAACTTAAAGGCATTTTTAACTACTTGGTTTATAAATCCGACTTCTCTAAAAATCATACCTAATGCAACTACAGCATTTAATTTTAAGAAAATTAACACACTGCATAATATATTTATATTTTTGCGATGGCAGTATAAAGCTACTGCAAACCAATTTTACAGAAGCATTTACGAAGCCATTGCTGACTGCTACCAAATATTTCTATGGCTACTGATGTGCATTTATATAAAATTAATAAAATCATAGCATTAGCATTAGAATTGAAAAAGGGTTAGGCTTTTTTTTTAGGTAACCGATTTTATTTTGCATAACCCATATACAAAATATGTTAACTGTGATAATGATTCAGTTATTGATTGTTATCAATTCCATTTGAAGAAATACACTGGAAAATAAATGTTAACAAAGGACAAGCAGAAACAAATGTTGTTCAAGTGAAAAACCAGTCAACAACGAGTGTCAACTTGCTAACGACCCAAACATTTCTCTCGCATCATTATTGAAACTAACCTATAACAGTGATAGGTTAGCTTGTGCCGATGCTAAAATAGTTAATACCGATAATCTACTCTTTAAAATTCCTCATAGTCAGTACTATTAATGCACAATGTAAATGCTGTAAAGATTTTTAATCTCTACATTTACAAAACTGTTATAAATTCTATTCTAAGAAATACACTGGAAGATAGACTTTTTAAAAATACAAATTGAAGCTAATGTTGTTCAAATGAAAAACCAGTCAACAATGAATGTCAACTAGTTAACGACCCAAACACTTCTCTCGCATCATTAGTGAAACTAACTTACAATGGAGATAGGTTAGCTTGTGATGATGCTAAAACAATTTTATGGTCACAACCAGTCTGACACTCCTGATCTACTCTTTTAAAATTAACATTAATTGACAAAGTAAATTTTGTAGAGATTTGACATGCCTGGGTAATGGTTTAGCTGTTACTCATAGCTGATAGGATACTTGGATCAAATCTCAGTCGTGGAAAAACAATCTGTTAGGCTCAATGGGTAGGTGTATGTCACTTGCACTGACCAGTGGTCCGATTTATTTTTATCAAATGCCATGGTATGTGCTGTTCTGCCTACATATAAAAGATGCCTTACAGCTAACTGGAGAGAGTAGCCTATGTGATGGTAGTGGGTTTCCTCTCAATTCCATGAATCACGAAACATGTTTGAAACCGAATAGTAGTTAAATAACCAATGTGCTGGGGGTGCCGTCAAACAAACAATCCTTTCCATTCCTGCAGAGATTTATTTTAATCTCTACATTTACAAAACTGTTATCAATTCTATTCGAAGAAATACACTTGAAAATAGACGTTAACAAAGGATAAGCAGAAACAAATGTTGTTCAAGTGAAAAACCAGCCAACAACGAGTGTCAACTTGCTAACGACCCAAACATTTCTCTCGCATCATTAATGAAACTAACCTATAACAGTGATAGGTTAGCTTGTGTCGATGCTAAAATAGTTAATACCGATAATCTACTCATAGTCAGTACTATTAATGCACAATGTAAATGCTGTAAAGATTTTTAATCTCTACATTTTACAAAACTGTTATAAATTCTATTCAAAGAAATACACTGGAAGATAGTCTTTTTAAAAATACAAATTGAAGCTAATGTTGTTCAAATGAAAAACCAGTCAACAATGAATGTCAACTAGCTAACGACCCAAACACTTCTCTCGCATCATTAGTGAAACTAACTTACAATGGAGATAGTTAGCTTGTGCTGATGCTAAAACAATTTTATGGTCACAACTAGTCTGACAGAGAAATGTTAACACTAATAATCTACTCTTTAAAATTAGTATTAACTAACAATGTAAACTCTTAAGAGCTGACATGCCCTGATAGCGCAGTGGTTAAGCTGTCAGACTCATAGTTGGTAGGGTACTTGGATCAAACCTCAATCGAGGCATGGGATTTTTAATCTCGATACGGACTCCAAAACAAGAGTGAGTAATCTGTAAGGTTCAATGGGTAGGTGTATGCCATATTCATTAACCAGTGGCCCAAAAATAGTTTATAAAATGTTATGGTATGTGATGTTCTGCCTATAGGAAAGTGCATATAAAAGAAGCCTGCTGCTAATCAGAAAGAGTAGCCTGTGTGGTAGTAGTGGGTTTTCTCTAAAGATCATGAGTTGCGAAACATATTTTTGACAGATAACAATCGCTGAATAAACAATGTGTTAGGGTGTTGTTAAACAAACAATCATTTCCTGCAAAGATATATTTTTAATCTCAACATTTACAAAACTTTTATCAATTCTATTTGAAGAAATACACTGGAAAATAGGCGTCAACAAAGGACAAGCAGAAACAAATGTTGTTCAAGTGAAAAACTAGCCAACAACGATTGTCAACTTGCTAACGACCCAAACATTTCTCTCGCATCATTATTGAAACTAACCTATAACAGTGATAGGTTAGCTTGTGCCGATGCTAAAATAATTTTATAGTAATAACCAATCAAAGTGCAATGTGAAAAAAACAATCTACTGATAGAATTCTCGGTGCCTCATTGGTCCAGTGGTACATAACACTTTTGACGTCATACAACGTCATATTATTTAGCATAGTTTGTTTCCAAAAAAGGAAAACGATTGGTTTCATTTTTGTTGTTGTTCGGGTTTTTTTTTCAAATTTATGTTATAATTGATAATGGGTAATAAATAGGATACTAAACTCACTTCCATTTTGTATCATGTTTATGTCCCGAGTGAAATAATTTTTACTGTCACTCGCTAAAGCTCATGACAACTGAAAATTATTTCACTCGGGACATAAACATGATACGAAATGGAAACTCGTTTAACATCCTATAATTAAGCTGAAAAATGTGGTTCAAAACCTATCAGAAGAATGTGTGTCAAAATTACCAAATGTTTGACATCCCGTAGGTGATGATTAATAAATCAATACACAGTGGCGCAGAAGAGAAAAAAAACATGATTTTGATTTCAGTTTGTCACTTCCTACCATTGAGATAACAAACTAATTATATTCTGGTAATCACAAAGTTCATAAAGAAAGAAGTAAGTATGTTGTGTATATGCAAGTAAACACAAACCTGGCTTACAATTGCGAGACATCACCTGCTTCATGTAAGACTGGTGGAGATGCTGCAAGACTTTTGTAAAGTTATCATTCACTGAAACAACAAAACCTTTGATAAAAAATATGCTTCTGAAATAGTATATATATTCAACCAAAAAAGAAAGTATGCATGTTGAAATAATTTTGTTTCATGGGGTGGTCACAGAATTGGTCTATTGGCAGCAAACATGTGCACAACTTGTGATATTACTGCAACCAAACACACCACTTCCTAAATGGTATGGTTATGTAATTCCAGAATTTCTGCCATGAATGTGATCAAGTTTATGAAATAAATGACTTGATTACATGGATACTTTCTTTTTTCATTGAGAAAACAAGGGTTTAAAGAAGCAAAAGACAAGTTACTAACAAGAAACACGAACAAATGAATTACAATCTCATCAAATTTTTTATTAATAACCAAAAACAAATCTGAAAAATATATTCAAATAATTAAATTTTCTTTCTAGTGTTTATTTTAAAAATTAAATCTTAAAACATTAAAGTCTAAAATGCAACAACAACAAAATTTATGTTTGGATGCAAACCACCAATATTACAGTTTTAAAACATCTTTTGTTAAATTGCTGATATCTTATGTTTTGTTTAGACATTTAAAAAAATGTTGATACTCTTTGATTAAACCTCAATAAAATAATTTTTGTCCTAAAACATATGCATGAATGCAACATATTTGATGTTAATATTTCAAACAAAATGTGTTTTACGAATATCCCAGTAAAAGCAGGATCTTATAATACGTACACTGTGGATACTGTAATTTTAGGCTTTTCACAAGTGGTGCATTTGTCACTACGGGACTCACAAACACAGGATCGGGTAAGAGACTGTTCTTGTCCATCGTATTTAGCTTGTCATTCTGAGAAAAAAATACGACAATTTTAGATTTATACACACATAAAACGAATAAACTTTTATCAGAGAAACGCTCAGAGAAATTAACAGAGAAATGACAGTTTTTTAAACAACAATATTAATCACAAAACAGGAAGGCCCTAAATAATTTCAAATTCAAAAATTATTTTAACTTAAGTTTTTGGGATAGCCCATAGAGAATGCTTGTACCAAGTTTAATAAGAATAATCCAATGTTTGAAATACTGTGTTTGCATAAATTTGAAAACTATACAAATTCAAATAAAGCAAGATTACACTACCGCTGATGGAAAAACAACACTGTATCTCAACTTCAGTTTTGCTAAGACAAAAAAAACCACAAATCCTCTTAATGGATCCGAAAATCTCTCCCAACCATCCCTACTGTTTGTACAGAAGCCACCTGAGGTTTGATGGGTTGTTGGATCGATCTCCCTCTGTGGGCCATTGAGGTATTTCTTGTTCCAGCCAATGGTCTATGATTGGTGTAATAAAAGCTGTGCTATGCAGAGTCTTGTCTCAAAACTGCTTGTAGAAGATATCTGGCTGCTAATTGGAAAGAGTAGCCTATGTAGCAGTTTTCCTCTGAAGACCATGATTCACAAATACAGTCAGTTTAGATACAGTCACTTATTAATTAATATACTTGGATGTCATTAGCCTACTGAACACTGCAGGCGACTTATCTCGACAATGTCATGAGAACGCTTGAGTACTAAAGGCAACATATCTCACCAAACGAATTGGCCCTTTAAAATTAGTATTTCCTGTTGCATAAATGTATTATTATGTGAGGAAATGATGCAATACCTATATACATAGAATGTTACCAATTGCAAATGGCATATGTTTGAAGTGTTAAGAACTCCTTTATTGATCAACGTTTCGGTGTAAAACCGGATCTTTTTCATAAAGTTTTTTAATAACGTAATGCTATGCAGAGATTTTGAAGAATTGGGAATAAATATTAGTTTGGGGTTTACCGAAGGTGAGGATTTTGATTCTGAATATCAGGAGTGACTAGCAAGAGAATTTTCAAATAAAAAATTTGAATGACACCGAGTGTGAGGTAGAGAAGATGGTGTTGAATGTGAGCGATCCGACCATAAATACAAAAAACCAAGCATGGTTTACGAGGGTTTTGTTCTGTTTATTTTTACACATTTCTAGTGCACCTACAAAAAAGCCCTTTAAGTTTTAAAGTCAAAACATTTGACCAAAAAGAGATGCCTCTCAAACTGATTTTTCTCAAAATTAATCCAGTTTTTGGGTGAAGTAACTCTTAAAAGAATTCAGCAGTCTAAAGGTTAAACAAGCAATCCTTGTCTTAGTGGAGCTAAAAAGTAATAAAATCAGAGCTTACAATTTTCCACATGATCCTATTGTAGATGGCAACTGCATGTCTGCCAGGAATGCAGAAACTCAAAGAAATCTCGGTGTCGTTTATTTTGCGTTTTTGAAATTTTTGCCACATTTCCTCAGCATCCATTGGTTCTCGATATTCAATAATTCCATAGCCAAGTGATTCAGTTTCCTGCATCAAAATCTATTAAATAAAAAATAAATTAAATAAAATTTAAAAATGTTACAAATAATATTACTGACAAGTATAAAGATAATCTTATAACATGGTGGTTTTTTTTTACCAAAATTGCAAACTTATATACTGTCATTATTCTTTTTTAAACTGTTTATTTTTTCATTCGAATCCCTTATTGACAGAAAGAACCAACCCACTGATATAATATATTAAGTATATAATTATTTTATGGATAATTATTGTAAAAAAAAATCTTGTTAATTCAACAAATAATTTCTCTGTCAGACACCAAATGTATCTTTAAAATAAGAAATTCTTGTATTATGGAATATTAATGAAATATACACATGTACAAAAACAACATACCAAAACTAAAAGTACAAATGTGTAACCAAATCAAGAGCAAAGTATAATTTAAAAATAATAATACTTAAAATGTTGAGACAAATATGAGCCAAAATTGGTTGAAGGGTATATAGCAGTTATTGACTTTGGTGGACTTTGGACCAAGAGGACACTAGGGTTTATAATAGAAAACACATAATTTCTTTATGGGGCTAAACAGCATATGCTGAAATGACATCATGAAATTCAACCTGGTAAATACTGTAGTCACTATGAAAACCTTATTTAACTACATATACTTAATGTTATGATATAATAAAAGTTCCCTTAATTGAAGTAATAAATAAAATCATTACATGTATTTTGTTCTTGGAAAACAGACATACAAAATACCTGACAATAAACCGGACTAATAATTGAGCTGAAAATCTCTCTAAGCTTCGACACATCTGTGAAGTCTTTTGGTAGGTTGTCAATGAGCAGACATCTCGAATGCAATTTTTTGAACACTTGAAAATGATCCTCCACAAAGTCTACATTCAGTCTGTGATCCCCCAACTCCGTCCAATCCAGCTCATCACAGATGTTTGTACTTTTGTTGTTGTCATCTGAGAACTCAACAAACCCATAACCCTTGCTTTCACCTGAGGTGGAAAAAAATACACATCATAACATACAAAGAAAAGGGGTAGAAACTAAAACTTGCAATCCCTGAAAATGCCCACGGCAATCAACAATGTTTGCCACAGAGTTTTTTATATTTTCTGCAGCACATTTGTTTGCCACAGACTAAAAATAAAATTTCAAGATTTTATTTTTTCTTATTGAAAATAAAGTATAGTTTTCACTAAACTTGCTGTGGAAAATGCTGTGGACACTAGTTCTCCACAGCATTTAATTTGCAATGGACATTTTCTTAATTGCAGGAGTTGAACTTGTACCATATTAGTAAAAAGTATTGGCGATGAGTAAAATCTAAATGTTTGTCCCCAGTCCAGTAGATATTTTATAATAAAAAATATTTCATTAATTTTTGTAGATTTTAATGAAAAATCATGCCAATTAAGGTGGGGTTGGTCATAGTTTAGAAATTTTAATCAGCTATGTAACATAATACGAAGGTGTGTGTGTCTGTCAAGGGTCAAAATAAATCTCCAAAAGTGGGGAAACCACCCACAACAAAAAAACTCACCTGTATAGTCTGTTCTCATTAGAAAGCATCTCTCGACAGAACCATATTTCAATACAAGCTGCCGGAAGTCATCTTCACTGTAGTCCAGTGGTAAATGTGCCACACAGACAAACTTATTAGCCAAACATTTTGCAATAGATACTTCTTGTTCCTCAAAATTTGTCTGGTTTAGTTTATTTACTACTGTGTCTGCTAGATCTCCATCCTTTAAAGACACCATGACTGAAAAAAATTATAAATAAAATCAGGGCTAGCTCTGCCACTTACAAATTTGCCAGTGGCAAAATTTAAAAACATTTGGCAAATTTTAATATAATCTGGTGAAAATAATTTCTTTTAATAATAGCTATTTAAGTGCGGAAAAAAATTATTTCAATTTTTGACATTTTTATAGATAATTTGACAAATGTTACCAACGTGCCAGAGCTAGCCCTGAAAATACCGTAAATAATATAGCAGTGAAGTTGATTCACTGACAATTTTGGTGTTACAAAAATGTTTAATTGTATACCAAACACCTACATGTACAATTTGTTTAATCGTTTAACACTACCATGTTTTATTTAATGACACCACTAGAGCACATTCATTTATTAATCATTGGCTATTTGATATCAAACATTTGATTATTTTTACACATAGTGAAGTGTAAGCCAGCCTCCATTGGGTTTTGAACCACTGTTATCAGCTTGAGGATCAGACGTTCTACTGCTAGAACACTGAGGCTCACTCTGTTTAACACCACCAATATAGCATAATGATTTATTAATCCTTGGCTATTGGATGTCAAAAATTCAGACGCTTTGGCACAGTCTAATACATTTTATCACAAGTAGGAGAAAGGGATATTTCATATGCACAGAGAGATAGCACATACCATGGCCTTTGATAAGCAGCTGCATGTTTTTTCAGCTACCTAAATTCTGTAATCATTCTGAACAAAAAATAAAAAGCTCACCATCAGAATTCAAATCTGAAATGACAATGTCTGTAGTTTCACAACCATTCAGGAATTCTTCAATTTTCTGTAAAAAATAAAAATAATAAAAGTATTAAAACCATCAATTAAAAATATTTTAAACTAAGACTTTATTACTTAGTATAACCATTTGCAATAATTACTGTAGAAAGCCATCTTTATAGTTTTTAAATATCTAAATGCTTTGTAACTACACTATCAATGGTATAAATGGACATTGCACATATATATATATATATATATATATATATAGTATAACCTCGATTTATCGCCCCCCGATTTAACACCAACTTCTCATATCGCCAACTTTCTTCCAAGTACCATTTGTTTTCTTTGTTAATTCCCTCTATTTAGCACCACCCTCACTATCCACCATCCGCCAAACATGTTTTTGAACAAAACACATTTTACATGTTACAGTCCCCTCGATCGTATTGCCAATGCTTCAATTAGCTGTAATCAAACGGCTCGACAGGAATTTATTGGCCTTAATTAAGCTCATCAGGTGTTGTTACTTTTGTTATTGTTTAATGATTGACAACACCACTGTGTTAGTTAGTTAGTTGTCATTGCAGTGATTCTGCAGTTCAAAGAAGTAGCGGTACAAGACAAAAAGCCACTCTGATGATCACATGACAATAATGTTTGGTGGCGCATCCTTGGCACCCTCGCTTTACCACAAATTCGATATAACGCCAAAATCACATTGGTACGACAGTAGATGTTAAATCGAGGTTATACTGTACTTAATTTTTAATAATAAGAAAAAATACACCTTGAAAAATGTGTTTACTTCATGGCAAAAAGTGCTGCGGAGAATGAAAAACTCTGTGGCAATCTCCACAGCATTGCCGATTGCCGCGGGCTATTCCATGGGTTGTACACATATATACATATACAAAGGAGTGGAACCTTTCAAAACTGAGATAATGAAGTTTGAAGATATATATATATATATATATATATATATATATACGTGTGTGAGTTCTACATCAGTTGGTTTAGATGTATCGTTAGTGCTGAATAGTGCAGATGGAAAGACGTGGAAACCCGAATCTCTGGCAATTTAATAATTTAGCAAATCTTCCAGTCCTATTTCTGTCACCTGAGAAATAAAAAAAATAAAATTAATGTTATGTTCAGTACAAAATATCTGATGTCTAAAGACAAAAAATGAATTATTTTCTATAATTAAATATTTCTGAAGATTAAAGACAAAAAATGAATTATTTGCTATAATCAAAATATCAAGCTGATACTTCACTTCTTCACTTACATTCACAACGTATCACAACTATTATTAATACCATAGATCTTGAAATTAATGCAATCACGGTATTAATGCAAAAAATGCGAGTCCATGTTATTAACATTAGTAATTTATTTATTTATAATTATAGTGAATATTTGATGGGACATTCAAACAAAACAAATGGACGTTAAAATACAAATACATTATAATCACTCATATTTTATTAAAAACTATTAAAAACAACACAACACAAATTATCGCATGAGTACGTAATAAAAGTCTGATTAAAAATATTTACTCAACCACTAGTCCCATAAGTTGCTCAGGGTTAAATGTGATACTCACCTGACAACTGTTGGTATGGAAGGATTAATGTCATCTTTAACTCCACGTTCGTATTCGTCCACGTCTGCCAAATCCTCGTCCAGTGACGCAGACACTTGCTGTAGCAGAACGTCCATCGCCTGCAGGTAAACAAGCAGAGTAGAAATTAAAAACTATTTTTATATTTCTCGGTGAACAGTTGCTGAGGATAGGTACTTGGGAGATTTGATATCTTGCCATTCAGATGAGTCACATATACACTTTGAATAACACTCAGTAATGTGGCTATCCATGCATGGAAGTTTATTTTAATGTTGGTTTTTTAGTGCACATAGCAAATTTATTTGAATAATTTGACAGCCAGTACACAGTACGGTATTTTCAATTTTTGAGCTGTTCGGCCTCTTCTGGGATGAATTTCGGTGAACACTGGCATTAACATGCTTACAGGAATTCAAGAAAATTTCACCCTTTTTTTCCCTAGAACACTCCAAAACCGCTCCCCGTCTTATAGGTAATGTCACCTTTTAGCCAAATAAATATGGTACTACCTAGTTGCAACATCAAGCAAGCAGCGAATCAGGAACAAGCAATTTCCTTTTAAACCTTATGTCTTCTGTACACAATATATAAACATTTTATATTTATTTTTAAAATTAATTTATACTTTGTAAAAGAATTTTTTTTCAAAAAACTATTGTGTTATTTCAAATTTTTATAATTAAAAAACATAATTTATTAACACTCCCAGATCATCTTACAGTGGTTGGGGTGGCTTGGTTCATTGTCTTACAATAAATGTACAATATTAAAAAGTTAATAATGATTTAATATATATAAATATTAAACACAAATAATATATAGAAAAGAGTAATACTAATGTATGTGTATCTGAGGTGATAAAAGAGAGAGAAGCAGACAGAACAGAACAAAAGATATCAAAGAATACACACACACAATTTAGTAATTAAAAATATACGTACCACATCTGTGACGACTTTCTCGTGTAGTTTGCGAAGAGGTCGACAGTGCAGTGTTTTGTCTCGGTTTGTCTTCACACCAAAATATTGCTCAAATAGCAAGTTTGTCATCTTATCTAAACATCAAACAACATCACAATCAGATAGATGTTACAGAACATCTTTTAACAACTAGTAATATACTGCAACCCATAAAATTGCTCACAGCATTCTGAAACACCGTGAAGTGCAGCTCGTAAAACATCACAATCAGATAGATGTTACAGAACATCTTTTAACAACTAGTAATATACTGCAACTTATGAAATTGCTCGCAGCATTCTGAAACACCGTGAAGTGCAGCTCGTAAAACATCACAATCAGATAGATGTTACAGAACATCTTTTAACAA
>JAULBS010091981.1:0-17280 GCA_032355785.1 Symmetromphalus regularis | reverse complement strand
TCAACATAGAAATATATGCCCAATATTTGAACCTGAAATCAAGCTAAAATACATAAAACATAGGCCCCTATTGTAAGGTTTACGCGAACATAGCAACACTTTTCACGCAAAAGTCGAACCCCCCTTTTCAAAATCCTATGTACGCCCATGACTTCCATGTGTTTAAGACCAAGTAGCTAGCAGACGAATGCTATTGCTAGACATGTTTTTATCCTTCATCTTAAACCTAGTGAGGATGTTTAGAACTAGTAAAATTGATGCATAGCGCCTGTAAAGGCCTACTTGTCCTGAACACAATGTTAGTTTTAATAATATGTTTTTAATACTTAATACTCCGTGGTGCTGTGGTTAAGCTATCAAACTCGAGGCTTGTAGGTACTGAGATCAAATCTCAGTCTAGGCATGGGATTTTTAATCTCAGTTTCGGCTCCAATCCAGAATGAGTGCTCCTCAAGGCTCTGTGAGTCAGTGGTCCACAACTGGTTTAACAAAGGCCATGGTATGTGCTATTCTGTCTGTGGCATAGTGCATATAAAAGATCTCTTGCTGTTTATCGAAAAGCAGCGGTTTTCGTGTCTCCTACTAACACTAACCTCTGTCCTGGATAGACAGCACACGAACCTGAGTTGTGGGCCCAGGACAGCGTGCTTGAACCTTAATTGGATATAAGCATGAAAATAAATACAACCAACCTATCAATAAAGGTGAAGGATTTACACGTAACATGGCTTGATTTACACGTAACATAGCTTGATCTTACAAATAACAATAAATCTCTGAACAAACACTTTATGACTAATGTCAATTATATTTATGGTAGTCAAAATTCATAATGTCTATATTGGCCACACATTAGATTGGAAGCTTTCTATGAGAGGTTTATGTTTAAACTTTACTGCATTAAAATATACAGCTTGCCTAATCTTTGTTAACATTACGTATTGGCATGGTTTTTTATTTTATTTCTTTTTTTTAAAGAGTGGTAAATTATTTTTAAAAACTGAATATATGTATGATAGTAAAGTTAGCCAAATTGTATTTAAACCAATCCAAACTGCTTTTGTATCAGCATTAACATTTTCTTTTAGAAGAGGTAATTTGTTGAATTGCGAGGGAATTAAATGTATTTTGATATGTAATAGGCACTGGTTAAACAATATGTTGGAGTGTTTCATTTATTGTTTATTTTTCTCCAATAAAAGCTGGTTTATTGATCTAAATAAAATTCTGTTGTACTTGTTTAGTTAAATACTAGTCTCTGCAGGGATAGAAATTAAGAAATTATTTTCACTAGTAGCATTAAAAAGTTACTCATCCCCATGACAAATCACTGGTAACCCCCCTCCCCCCCTCCCACCACTTTAATTTTAAGAGTGGGTTGATCCATCATGCGAATTACAGATGTAACATGTTGTTCATGTTGAGATGACAAATAGTATTGGCTCTACTAACTTTTACTTTTTTTATTTTAACCAATTCACTTAAAAGACAGTGTATAATATAGGTTTGATTTTATCACTATTATATCTGTAATGGGTCATTCACAATTATCTGCTAGCATATACAGCGAGTGCATTTTGGTCAAATAAATGTGTTTAGCGAGTATGATCGGGAAATTATCAGTCTGACAGCTACTATCTCAAAATAATACAAATTCGTAATACAAGATTGAAGAAAAATATCTACTGGCCCGGGGTATTAGCGTCAATAAGAATTTACTCATCCCCAGAGATTTTTACTCGCCTTAGGCGAGGGGGCGAGTTTTAATTTCTATACCTGAGTCTCTGTGTTCTTGTTCATGTAGATGAATTCTGGGAGTTGTCTGGAAGACTCGCATTCTGGAATGCAGCTGTCAAACTGTGAGATACACAGCTACGATGGATCAACTGAAGACATCCGTCCTACAACAGCTGCCATCTTAACTGGAGAGGTAAAGGCTCGTTTAGACTTAAATATATCACAAGCTTTGTGGCTGCAATTTTTTTTTTTTCCTGTGAGAACAACTGAGCATCTGCATTGTACACTGGATGTGCACTTTGCCAGTCTTTACACATACGGCTAAAATATCATGTTACTTATTAACTCCTAGGACTCAAAATTCAGATCATCTTGCGATGGCAATTTAGTTCAAATAATAACAAATATCCACCAATGATACAAATGCTACTGCAGATCACCGCCGATGACCATTGTGAATTTTGAGGGCTAAACACTTGTGTGATGTAGCTCAGACAATGTCTGTTGAGTTGTGACAAGTAAATGTGTCAATCCTTTCCTCATTCCAGCCACTGGTCCACAACTGGTATGACAATGGTCATGGTATGTGGTGTCCTGTGTGGGAAAGTTAATATAAAAGACATTTTACTGCTAACTGGAAAGAGTAGTCTACATGTATGTGGTGGTTGCAGGTTTCTTCTGTAAACCATATATCACAAATATCACAAAGTTCTGGGGTGTCATCAAACAACCATTTCTCTTTATTAAAAATCAAGATGAATTTGTGCCTATCTTGTCCACCTGTGGACCGGTCGGTTGTCGGTTCGATCCTTCTTAGTCGACCCATTTACAGTTTGGGTTATTTTTCCATTCCAACTAGTGGTCCACAACTGGTTCATCAAAAGCAATGGTATGTGCTGTCTGTGGGACGGTGCATATAAAAATCCCCTTGCTGCTTATTGGAAAGAGTAGCCTATGTGGCAGCAGTGCATTTCCTCTAAAGAAATATACCAGAATGACCATGTGATTGACATCCAATAGCTGATGATAAGATAAAAATCAATATGCTCTAGAGGCATCGTTAAATAAAACAAACTTTACTTTTTAGTGTGGTTATCTTATGGCTGTTAAGCCTATTAAATGAAGTTAAACATGAAAACAAAATCAAATTCAAATCTTTATTTACCTATACGTATATATATCTTATAAAAAAACAAAACAGATAAATTATGGCACATTGTGATACACTGTTATACATATAAAAGAATATACATGCATGTACATAAACACGTACAAAATAAATAAATGCTAACAAAGGGTTGTCTTTCTTGACAGAGAACTCCCGTGTTCATGGTGCCATCAAGGAAGCATCGACCATTAATTGGCAATAGCCATGAGGTCTTTCTGCCACTGGCGACCGTACCAAAGACTGGAATGATTAAACTGACATCACTGGAACACGAACACCGGCAGCCAGGCACATATTACCAGCACGAAGAGCAAGGTTAGTGAGTGTTTAAGGAGTATGATCTAGCTCAAACAGTAGCGTGTCACCCTGTGAACCGGTCGGTTGTGAGATCAGTCCTTCTCAGTGGACCCATCTGCAGTTTGGGCTAATTTCTCTTCCATCAAATGGTCCACAACAGTTTATCAAAGGCCATGGAATGTGCTGTCCTGTCTGTGGGACGGTGCATATAAAAAACATCTTTGCTGTTTATCAGAAAGAGAAGCCCATGTGGTTGCAGCGGGTTTCTTCTAAATATGTATGTCAGAATGACTATACGATTGACGTCCAATAGCCGATGATAAGATAAAAATCAATGAGCTCTAGAGGCGTCGTTAAATAAAACAAATTTTACTTTTAGTGATTATTCAAACAGCAATATGACCAGGCCAGAACAAGTGGGGCCAGTTGGCATGGGTCAAGGTGGACCCTTGGTACTTTGGTAAAGAATATGATATTGTAAACATTAAAAAAAAGTAAAGTTTGTTTTATTTAACGATGCCTCTAGAGAACATCGATTTTTATCTCATCATCAGCTATTGGATGTCAATTGTATGGTCAGTTTGACATGTTTAGAGGAAATCTGCTGCCACCACATAGGCTACTCTTTCCAATAAGCAGCAAGGGGCTTTTATATGCATCATCCCACAGACAGGACTGCACATACCACAGCCTTTGATGAACTAGTTATGGACCACTAGTTGGAACGGAAAATAGCCCAAATTGCAAATGGGTCCACTGAAAAGTATCGATCCGACGACAGACAGCTTCACCGGTGGACAGTACCATTTGAGCTATTGTAAACAGTGTGAAGGAGGATCCGAAGTATATCATATACATTACATGTGTATAAGCATACATAAATCCTTCATTTGGCAGTTTGAAACAGGGCCTATATTACCCATTTCGTCACTGCGCCGACGAAGGGGCGAATATTCAATTTTGCCAAATGACGTAATAACATAAAAATTTGACATCCCATTGATTTGCCTTGTTGTTAATTAACTAATTAAAGGAGTGAAAGATAAAGTTATTTTCAGAATCAAAATCTATGGCCATATTAACATGAAAAATTATTTTATGTTAATTTATAACATTTTGAATATTCGCCCCTTCATCAGAACAGCGACGATTTGTCTCTGATTATGACTGGTTTGTTGTAACTTGTATCGTGACTGTATGGTTGATTAACGTATGTTTATTTCAGACACTGGCGATGTGTCGGGATTCCGCCCTGAAATATATCACAGGCGTCAGCCACAGAAAACACTAATCTCACGCAGAGACATACTTGAGCAGTTGCGTATCGGAAATCTTCGACTCGAGGAGGAAGAGAGACGCAAAGCCATGGACATGAATTTAAATAAAGCCATGGAAGAATACACATTTGGAGAGTTACAATCAACAGTCATACAATACGCTGAGGTAGGTTTATTGGCTCAGTATACATAGTAGGATGTATGGAGTAGGGTGCGGCATACAGAGTAGGGTGCGGCATACAGAATAGGGTGCGGCATACAGAGTAGGGTGTGGTATACAGAGTAGGGTGCGGCATACAGAGTAGGGTGTGGCATACAGAGTATGGTATGGTACACAGTAGACAGCTGTATACAGAGTAGGATGCAGTATACATAGGGTGTGGTATACAGAGTAGGATGTAGTATACAGAATAGGGTGCAGTATATATAGGATGTGGTATACATTGGTATGGTATACAGAGTATGGTACGGTACACAGTACAGTAGACAGTGGTATACAGAACAGGATGTGGTATACAGAGTATGGTACGGTACACAGTACAGTAGACAGTGGTATACATAGTAGGGTGCGGTATACAGAGTAGGAGGTGGTATACAGAATATGGTATGGTACATAGTACAGTACAGTACAGTAGACAGTGATATACATAGGGTGCGGTATACAGAGTAGGATGTGGTATACAGAGTATGGTACGATACACAGTACAGTAGACAGTGGTATACATAGTAGGGTGCGGTATACAGAGTATGGTACGATACACAGTACAGTAAAGTAGACAGTGGTATACATAGTAGGGTGCAGTATACAGAATAGGATGTGGTATACAGAGTATGGTACGGTACACAGTACAGTAGACTGGTATACAGAATAGGATGTGGTATACAAAGTAGGGTACGGTACACAGTACAGTACATAGTGGTATACAGAGTAGAATGTGGCACACAGTAGAGTACGGTATACAGAATAAGGTGTGGTAGATAGAGAAAGGTACAAATTAAACTTAGGAAGCTTAATGGGGTGATTAAAAATTTTACAAACTTATACACGGGTACAGATATACATGTAGATTGGGGTCAAAAGACCTGGTTTTCCACCCACAATTACAGTGACTTAGTTTATGAAAACTCTTGAATTAGGAATACTCACCTCATTACAGTATCATGAATCGGCAAAGATGGAGATCCTGCCCCCCAGTTCTTATTTCTATTGTATATCTGACAAGACTCTGGTTGAAAATGCATATCATAATTACACAGACAACAAGGTTTCGATTTGACAGCCAATTAATTGATTATAATTACCCTTTTTGCATAAAATAGAAGCTTTGTAACTATGAAATGCATTTTGATCCCGAGAGTGTCAGATACACATTAAAAATAGAGGGCCATGATCTCTACCTTTGCCCATGAATCTGCCTCAGATACACGTATGGCCATGTTTCAAGCCAGACATTAATAAATAATTAATAAATAGGCCAACTAGAAAAGGTTAATTTTTGTATTTTTCAACATAATTATGCAGAGGTATTCAAGTGGATACAGTATGCCAAGTATAAAGATATACATTGTATATCTTTCGTTTAAATGGTTATTGTTGTTTTTACTATACATGTATATAACACTACCGGTACATAATCAATTTCTGTATTCTGGATTTATTCAGTACATAGTACCAGTACACCAGTCCACTGCATTACAGCATTGTCAGTGACAGATCCAGAAAATTTGGGAGGGGTGGAGGCAATAATATGATCCGAATTCCTTGGATTCTTTAACAATAAAAATAATAATTTTTAAATGTTATTTAAATTGCAAAATTTAGTGGGGGCTTGAGGCCCCACCCTAGATCTGTCACTGATAGTGATGGCTCCCACTCACCTTAAAGTGCAAGTGATTCTGCTTAAAGTGCAAGTGATTCTGAGCTCGTCTTTAGTAATTTCCTTGTATCTTATCAAATGATAAAATTAACAAAACAGATCTCGTTTCAAATGTTCTCCTCTGGAATGATTATCAAGTTAGTAATGCAATCTAGAATATATTCAGGCATGAAAGTCCTACGATCATGGTTGTATTTGGAACCAAACAAGTTTTCTACTACAACTGAACTTTAAAATAAATAAAATAAAAAGATTTTAAATGAACATTGATTCTCAAGTTGTTGATCAGCAAACGCCATGTTTGATATGATTCTGGGGGAAAGATTTGACTGCATATATTGCACATGTGCAGTTAAACCCATTTTCAAAATGGTGCTGTTTCAGCACTCAGACATTCGACAGTCGACTTTAGAACATACATGTAGTTTGATGACACAATATGGGCAGTGCAGCAGTGAAAAATGAATACAGGAGAAGTGGATAAATCATATAAAACTGTTACAAAACAATGCAGCCCCCTGGAACCCCAGTATAATTTTCCTTTCAGTAAGACCAAAAGACTTTCAACCACTTTCATGCCTGTATATTATTTATAAATATTAAATATATTGTTAATCAGAATAACATCCTTGAGAACCATGTTAATGTCGAGAGTATCAACACCCCATAAAACATTCTTTCTAGTTTTCATCAGTGCTTGTCGGAGAACATTTCTAGTCATTTCTTCCAATGACAGTATTTGAGGCCTTTCTTCAAAGAACTGTTTAAAATGGAATATTCCTCCCACAAACCGAACATTCCCTTTAAAACAGGCAGCCATCTTTCTGAGAACTGCCACGTATGGGGAGACATCCGTCTGCGACCTTATCAAGTCTGGATCTGCCCATTCATTGGGCAATAGGAAGTCACCATGAGCTGATAGAACAAGGGAGGTAATTCTCATACATATCTTCTTATCATCTGGTTTAGCACTGACAAGTTTGAGGAATGCGTCTTTGACAATTGTCTGTTCCTTGTAGCTAGTGTTTGCACCTTTCTTTAACAGTTCTAGCACAATCTCAAATCTGCTTCCATTTACTGCAGAACATATAGGTGTTCGTCCCTTTTTATCAGCAGCGTTAATATTGGCACCGTTCTCCAATAGTTGGACAAGTAGGAATTTCTGTCCGTAACTTGCAGCAACATGCAAGGGAGATAAACCAATTTCATCTTGAATGTTGGGGTTGCACCCAGCTTCCAAAAGAAAATATGCAGCTTTTCTTCGGTTATAAACGATCGCTTTTAAGAGCGGAGTTCGTCCCCAGTTGTCCCGAATGTTAAGACGGGATTTGTGGTCAATCAAGGACTTCAGACATTCAACTGAACCAGATTTTGCGGCAAGGTGTAGAGGAATCTCTCCGGACCCATCACCTGCATTCGGATCACAGCCGATGGAAAGAAGGAAGTTGAGACACTTCGTACTGTTGTTAAATGCAGAAATGTGAAGTGGCGAAGAACTGGTCTTAGAACATTTGAGTTCAATGATGCCCTTTCTGGTGCTGTTATGGTAGTTCTGAAGACAGTGGACATCGTCCTTCGCAGCGGCCTCTAGAACTATCCGAGTTACGTATGCTTCATTGTTCTGTGTACTGAACATGTCCAAGAACAGACCACGCCTCCGTGACCACAGAGAGATAATGGAGCCCATAGTGGAGACACACCAGGCTTCCTGAAAGAAAACAAACTTTTTGTTGAATGAAAAAAAAAAAAAAAAAAAGGAATTTTTATTTTATTTAACGCCACTAGAGCACATTGATTTTTATCTTATCTTTGGCTATTGGACGTCAAACATGTGGTAATTCTGACATATATATTCAGATGTAACCTGCTGCCACATAGGCTACTCTTTCTTATAAGCAGTAAGGGTCTTTTATACACAGCATCACCCAGACAGGAAGCACATATCACAGCCTTTGATGAACCAGTTGTGGACCACTTGTTGGAACAGAAAATAGCCCAAATGAGTCCTCTGAGAAGGATCGATCCGATGACAGACTGGTTCACAGGTGGACATGCTACTGTTTTCTAGGTGTCAAACATTGCAATATTTCTTATACAAACCTGGAAATAGGAGTCTGGTCACAAATTTGTCATTCTGGAACATAGCAAGTAAAAATATTGATTCTGTTGGTCATTTATGTCCAACAGTCATGTTTTTAACAAGGTCGACTGGACTAAACTTGTGTACATAGCATAAATTAGGCTAAGTTAAATAATAAAAGGCATATATATATATACCACATAGCCTAAATTGTGTTTAGTTTTGAGCATATTAACAAAAACATTTTCTTTAAATGTCTGGCTTGATTGATGTGAAATATTTTTTTGGGTTGAACAAAAACAATTATTTCCTGACCCGTTGCAGAGATCTGTAAAAAAATCCACTGCCGTCACATGTCTATGCAGGGTGGGAGGGTGGGGGTGATTACATCACCAGAGGCAAGTACTCTGGGGTCCATGGACACACAAGGGTCCATAAAAAATTAATATTAAAAAATATATTAATCTAAAGTCACCAGAGGGCCTATGCACCACCCAGCCCCAGAGCCTACCCCCGTTCTTAGTGCCCCTGTCTCAACAACAATACTTGTGGTCTGTTTTATGGAATTGCATTATGAGCTCGTTGCAGTACAAATGTATTGCTCAGGAAATAACTGTACCAAAGGCAGATCACTTACATGTACATTAATATCATGTCACATTTTTGTCTGAAAACTGTCACACATTAATTTAACCAGGCACAGCGGAATCAAGCATAACCTCGTATCCACTTTAAGCTTAACGGTTCGTGCCTAGAAATGTTAGCCCCCTCCCCCCCAATAATTCTGAATTAAGCATGACCTCATATCCACTTTAAACTCAAGACTTTGTGCCTAGATATGTTAGCCCCCTCCCCCCAATAATTCTGAGTCAAGCATAACCTCGTATCTACTTTAAGCTCAAGGCTTTGTGCCTAGATATCTTAGCCCCCCCTTCCCCCCAATAATTCTGAATTAAGCATAACCTCGTATCCACTTTAAACTCAAGGCTTCATGCCTAGATACGTTAGCCCCCACCACCACCCTACCCACCCCCAACAAACTAGATTTGTTAGCCCCCCCAATGTTGATTAGCTTCCTCAGTGCTTGTTAGGAAAGCATTAATTTCATTATTTACTGTATTGAACATCTGCCATATTAGAGAAATTCTCAACTTTTCTTTTTCAGGAATGTAGCCGTAAGTCTGGTATTGCCAGGAGGTCAGAAATGCAGAAACTGCAGTGGGCGCAAGAGACGATGGACAACAAAAAGGTTGCCCTTCCGGCTATTGGTCCAAACTCGTACCTGTACCAGTACCAAGAATAATCTGGTCATCACTTGTATCTGTGCATACTCTGTTAACAGTGTGTAGTGTTTTTACGTCCTGCATCGCTAGGTAATCATTCACTAATCGTATGGCTGTTAACTTTTCGTCTTAAGAATGATATCCATCATGACAGAAACTGTGGCTTTTATTCCCTCCCAGTTATCAAAATTATTAAAAATGACACCCGATTTTGTATTAAATCGTAATTCCCAGGTCAGTTTCATCCATACCAATTCTTTTCACGATACGTTACAAGACATCCCAACTGAAAGATTCCAGCATTGAATTCAATGTCGGTTGTTTCAGTCAAATTGTTTTTTAATAACACTAATAACAGCCATGACAAATCATGAAGTACACGTGTAGATATTTATTCATCATCGACAGTATATTCAGTCTCCATGTTTAATCCTATACAAGGACAGTATATGTGTATGACAGGATTTATACACACCAATTTTTTTTTGACTTACATATGACCCAATGAGACACTCAACGCCAAGTTTCATGCTTGTATCAACATTTGTAAGCAACCAGTTAGAAGTTTGCTATATATTGAAATTTTATGTGGCGACCATATTGGATTTATTCAAATTAACCACTTTCCTGGGGTCAGAAAAATGGAGACTTGTTATGATAAGAGTGACCCAATTAACAGTATGAAGCAAATAAACTTTCTATTGCAATTTGTTCTAGGTTCCAGCCTAACTTTACTGGACTATTAGTATGATACACCCATTAAAACTAGATTTTTCTTGATTTATAAAGTTACATATGACTTTTTTCTAACTACTGGTGTAGCCATATATTATATAGGGTGGAGGAGGCAACTGCACCAAAAATGTTTACGTGACCTTTGATAAACTAGTTGTAGACCGCTGGTCGGTGCAAGTGGTATAGCTGTCACTCTGACTGCATTGAGATTAAAAATCTTATGTCTTGAATATTTGATCCCAGTACCTACAAGCTATGAGTCGGACAATGTAATTGCTGAGCCACTGGGAAAGATCTTTTACAAGGATTCATTTGTGTGTTCCGTGTCCAATGACGATTCCTTTATTACAAGTTGTTGCAATTTAACCATGAAAGCAATGAATTGTTGAATACCACCGTTAACATGAATGGAAACATTAAAAAAATGTATTTGATTTTATTGAACAAAATACATAATACACAAATATAAGTGTACTTTGTGTGTTGTATATATCAGTGATACTTGTGTTACATGAACAAATTATTTTATTAAATACACATGTATTATTAAGTAATGCTATAAATGTTCACGTACTTTGTGTTTTATGTATAACAGTGATATTTGTATGTTACATGAACAAATTATTTTAGGTGGAATGTAATGTGTTAGTTTTTGCTGCCCTTTCATAAGCCAGACAGATTAAATTGTCTCTAATAATGAAAAGTCACTGGTCCGAACGGAAAATAGCCCAAACTGCAAATGGGTCCACTGAGAAGGATCGATCTGACGACAGACTGGTTCACAGACAGACACAGTACCATTTGAGCTACATCCCACTCCCTAAATTATTTTAGGTGGAATGTAATGTGTTGGATTTTTGCTGCCAATTCATCAACTAGTAAGATTAAATGTCTCTAATAATGAGAAGAAAAACAATTGATTAATGACATTCCAGCAAACATAGATGACAAACATAGTGTTTTCGCAACTCTGTGTAAACCCATTACTGCCACATAGGTTACTTTCTGATCTGCAGCAAGGGATCTTTTTTATATGTTTTCCCCTACAGTACTTTTTCATCCTTTTCTTTGTGAAATTACTAAGTATAATTATATTTATAGGATATTAAACGAGTTTCCATTTTATATCATGTTTATGTCCCGAGTGAAATAATTTTCAGTTGTCACAAGTTTTAGTGAGTGACAATGAAAATTATTTCACTCGGGACATAAACATGATGCGAAATGGAAGCAAGTTTAATATCCTATTTATTACCCATTATCAATTTTAAGTTAAATTTGAAAGAAAAAAAAAAAGAACTACAACAAAAATGAAACCAAAATTTTTCCCTTTTTGGAAACAAACCATGCAAAATAATATGACGTCGTACAATGTCAAAGGTGTTACGTCCCAGTGTGACATAGTACTAGGACGTAACACTGATATATATCAAGATATGTTGAGCCATAAGGGTAATAAATGTTGCTCTTTCTATTCTTTTGTTTAATATTATTGGGTGACAATCTTTCCAGCCAGTGGTCCAAAACTGGTATAACAAAATCCATGCATATAAAACATGCCTTGTTGCTAATCAGAAAGAGTAGCCTATGTGGCAACAGCAGGTATTCTATGAAAACCAAGAGTCACAAAGATGAAGGCGTAAATTTGGTCCCATATGTTTTACACTAGTAATCATTAATTAATTAATTTTATCTTTACCATACAGAATATGAATTAAAGACATTTTGAAACAACCCCTCTTAACACCTGTTCTGTCAATTTCCTGTTTGTGTCTTTCCGTATCACGACATTTACCTATCATCTTGCTAAATGCTGTCTATTTGGTTGAATGTTACCAGGTAGCCTTTGAAGTATGGATTGTCATTTCCTCTTTATGTACATGTTCGTGAATGCCAATCTTTTAAAACCCAGATTTAGTTGACTAATTAATTAACATGAGACAAAAAAAACAACTAAAAATACCCTGTGAAAATACCAGCGGATAATATAGCACGAATGATAGACATTTAAATCCTTCTGAAATTTCATTCAAATCTTATGAAAATCCATTGAAATGTGGAATTCCATTAAAAACAATTGACATTCCAATAACATTTTGAATTCCATACAAATATCCTATTAAGTGACTAATTAATGTATTGAAATTAAATACAAATATCCTACTAAAACCCATTAAAATTTGAAATTCAACTAAAATATCCTACTAAAACCCATTAAAATTTGAAATTCCATAGAAAGGTTCTACTAAAATCCACAGAAATTTGGAATTCCATACAAACATTCTACTGAAACTCATTTATTACTACACTGGATTTTGACCATATAATAAGCCATCATTAATGAATGTATAAATTTAATTACATAGATAAGATGAAATACATCAAATAACTAACTGCTCATTAGAAATCCATTTTTTATCCACCTACAATCTATTATTAATTCTTTTTCAAAAATCTAATTTTCATAATAAAATAATTTTTCATCAGTAATACTGAAATTTTAATGTTATTATTTGTATTATTTTAACCATAGTATTAATTATTATTTCATATAATATGTATATTTTATCATTACATATACTTCCCCAACAATTTATTTAATTTTTTTAATAATTTAATCATAGTGTTTAACAAAACAACTTATATCTTTTTTTCTCTTTTTTGTGCTGAGGAAATGTTAAATAAATAATAAATAAATAAAATCTACTTACTTTATTGCATTTTGTCCATATAATGAATATGAAGCTGTCATTAATGAATCTATATATTTAATTGTGTAGAAGTATTTATAAACTATGCTAGGTGTTATTGAATTACAACTAAGCTAATCTCAAGGCACTGAGACTTGTGGGTAATAATGTTGTATTACACTAACATTCTGTCGTACACCTCATCAAATATAAATATACATCATTTATCTCTTTTCTCCAGGGGTTAAACAGATTACAGATGGATAAATACTGAACTATATACAGATATAACACTAACAGTAAACAATTTCACAAATTATCATTATTCAAACAATATATTATGTTTTTTTTTTTGGGTATATAATCAGAGACCATGGATAAATGATTTTTGGCACCGGTCCCAGTGGCACAGTGATTAAGCTAACAGACTCGTGGCTGGTAGGTACTGGAATCGAATCTCAATCGAAGCATGTATTTTTTAATCTCAGTATTGGTTCCAACCCAGAGAGTGCCCCGCAAGGCTCAGTGGGTAGGTGGATATCACTTATACTGACCAATGGTCCACAAATGGTTTATCAAAGGCTGTAGTATGTGCTATCTTGTCTGTGGGATATTGCATATAAAAGATCCCTTGCTGCTTATCGATAAGAGTAGCCACATTAGTGTGGTGGCAGCGGGTTTCATATCTCCTACTATCACTACCCTCTGTCACATGAAACTGAGTTGTATGCTCAGGACAGCATGCTTGAACCATAGATACTGGAAAAACCTTCTATTTTTTTATGTGACATTATTCCAATCTTAAACCACAGACACTGGATAAACCTTGTATTTTTTATATGATGTTATTCATATCTTAAACCACAGACACTGGATAAACCTTGTATTTTTTATATGATGTTATTCCTATCTTAAACCACAGACACTGGATAAACCTTGTATTTTTTTATGTGATGTTATTCCAATCTTAAACCATAGATACTGGAAAAACCTCCTATTTTTTATGTGATGTTATTCCTACCTTCAACAACACAGATATCAGAAAAAAACTCGAGTTCTTATAAGCAATCCTTGATACATGTATGTTGACAATAATATGATACATGTATGTTGACAATAATATGATACATGTATGTTGACAATAATATGTGACACATTCCATTAATGAGATAAAATATCTAATCTATGTAATTCCATGCTGGATTTTCACTTTTACTCTGCTCATGGACTGAGTGTTTGCTTAATGTGTTTAATCAGTAGTTGGTGTCATAATAGGGTAAAGAAGTCATATATATGGAAATTATGTCATGGAATATTGTAACAGTGTCAACAGGTATTACAGACTGTCAGTATGTGAAACAGAAAACCAATATAAGCTTATCTTTTTAAAACAAACGTCTGTCAAAGGAAAGCATTGTTTGTTTAATGACACCCCAACACATTGTTTATTCAGTGACTGTTAGGTGTTGGACATATGGTGTTTTGCTACTAATGGTCTTTTAGAGGAAACCCACTACAACATTCTTTTTGTTTAGCAGCAAGGACTCTTTTATATATACACTTTTCCCACAGATATACCATGGTCCTTGATAAACCAGCTGTGGAGCACTGGTTTGTGAAAGTGGCATATACCTATCCAATGAAATCACAGTTGAGGAAAGGGATTTTTAATCTCAATACCGGCTCCAACTCAGAGTGAGTGCTCCACAAAGGCTCAATGGATAGGTGTAAGCCATTTACACCAAGCAGTGATCCACAACTGGTTATCAAAGGCCACTGTATGTGCTATCCTGTTTGTGGGAAAGCACATAAAAGATCCCTTGCTGCTAATCAGAAAGAGTAGCCTACGTGGCAGTAGTGGGTTTCCTTTAAAAGACCATGAGTCAGAGAATATCAGACACCTAATAAACCTAATAAGACGCTGAATAAACAATGAGTTGGGGTGTCATTAAACAAACAATCCTTTCCTTTTCTCTAATAACTTGACTTTTAGAATTGTTCACGTAGGTTTGAGTAAATGCACAATTAATTCTTTAAAGTCTGAGATCTGTAATTTGCCATCAGAAAACCTGCAGGAGTCTTCCATGTATCATCATGTCTTGAACTGCTAGGGGGAGGTTGTTGTATAAATATTCAAATTGTTTCTTGGAAAGGCCACATCATGGTATTCATTTGGATAACCTTTGTCAAATTAGTTCTCGAGCAATGACCTGGAAAACTTGATCAATGAGATTTTGAATCTCTGTTGTGGGTTTGGAAGACATTTTCAGTTTAATTCCAATTGGATTTGACCTTTCTGTTGCAAACTGAACGTACAATTAATTTGTAGTCGAGCTTCCTCATAGCTGTCATGCCTCATCACGTTTATCCTCCTTAGACTTTAGACTATTTCAGATTCCAGCCAGTGATCCACAACTTTCATATGTTATAATTTGCTGGGGTGTACTAAATGTTAAACACAATGAGTGAGAATATGGTAACGTGTCTCTAATATTGGTATCTTGACTTTTATCACTTAATTTTGAATGAAAACACCATTTAACATGTTGACTGCCAACTACAAGTGTATTATGTACATGTAAGTATACTAGTAGTAAAGCCAGTGCTACACTATAGTAAATGAAAGATGCCAGCAATGGTTATAACTCATTAATATGTTTGCTGGCAATGGAGAATAACAAATCAATGTAATGAAGTTAAACATGTTTAAAATTGTTATACATTTTTCTTCACACAGCACGTAGCTTACTGTCAGTATTCTTGTAGAGGCAAGGGGAAGAAATCAACTATATAGCGTTCGGCAGTCAACGTGTTAAAGTTAATTCTGTAAAGTTTGAAATCTATAATGTCAACAGTTTTTTCAGCAAAATGGATTATGTATGTCATTATTGATGGATATATTACATTCGTCTGCAATAAAAATGACATACACTAACATATGTTTTTTTTTTTAACAAAATCGGAAAATATTGTCATGTAAGGTCAATGCCAATAAAGGACATACTAAAAACAAGATAAATTCTAGATCCATTTTAGAAAATTGCACTTTTTGTCATGTTTTTGTAATTTCAAAAATAGAAAGGTTATTTTCTACATATTTCTTACACAATTAGCTGGACAGTGGGAAATAAGCCTGGGTGGTCCAGAGGTATGTCACGGTGATGACCGTGGTTCAAAACCCATTGGAGGCTGGCTCATATTTAACTAAGTGTCAAAATAACCAAGTGTTTGACATCCAATGCTATAGTGGTGTCATTAAACAAAACAACCCCCGCCCCCACCCCACCCCCACACATAATAGTCCACTAGGAGGGTTTAATCCTTATAATGATGAGAGCACCTAGTGCAAACACTCTACTGACAGTGTTAAATCCTGCTCCTGTTATCAGGAAAGCAATTGAGTGGACTATATAATAATAGTCTGGAGACGGACACACATGATGGCCAGAAACAGCAGGACTTTGTAAATCTGTGCTAATGACCCATTCGTTTTCACAAATCATGCTGAGTCAGGAATAGAAATAATTAGTTTTCTTCTGCTGGCCAAAATGTCTGTCTCCATTTATTTTAAACTAAATGTTTAAAAATTAAAAAATTAATTCAACTAAGTTTTACAGTGTAAAGTAAAGTTTGTTTTATTTAACAACGCCTCCAGAGCAAATTGATTTTTATCTTATCATCGGCTATTAGACATCAAACACATGGTCATTCTGAAATATTTCTTTAGAGAAAACCCACTGCTGCACATAGGCAACTCTTTCCGATAAGTAGCAAGGGATCTTTTATATGCACTTGACAGACAAGACAGCACATAACACAGCCTTTGATGAACCAGTTGTGGACCGCTGGTTGGAACAGAAGATAGCCCAAACTGCAAATGGGTCTACTGAGAAGGATTGATCCGATAACTGACTGCTCACAAGCGAACACGCTACCGCTTGAGCTATAACTCGCTCCTCAATGTCATTAAACTAAAAGTTTTACAGTGTATGCTTGTTATTAAAAAATCAACACAACTAAGTTTTACAGTGTATGCTTGTTATTAAAAAAATGAATACCACTAAGTTTTACAGTGTATGCTTGTTATTAAAAAAATGAATACCACTAAGTTTTACAGTGTATGCTTGTTATTAAAA
>JAULBS010091971.1:0-17282 GCA_032355785.1 Symmetromphalus regularis | reverse complement strand
GTATTGCGCTCGGCAAGTATTGCAATATACCGGTATGTATTGAGCTCGGCAAGTATTGCAATAGACAGGTATGTATTGCGCTCGGCAAGTATTGCAATATACCGGTACGTATTGCGCTCGGCAAGTATTGCAACATACAGGTACGTATTGCGCTCGGCAAGTATTGCAATATACCGGTACGTATTGCGCTTATCAAGTATTGCAATATACCGGTACGTATTGCGCTCGGCAAGTATTGCAATATACCGGTACGTATTGCGCTCGGCAAGTATTTCAATATACCGGTACGTATTGAAAATATTGCAATATACCGGTATTGCACTCGGCAAGTATTGCAATATACCTGTATACCGGTATATTGTTGCACCCCTACCTTGAAGTATCTAGAAACGATATATATAAAATATATATATATAAACAATTTGGTATAGAGGGTGAGGTATTTTATGACTTGTCATTTGGTCGTGTCTGGTCTACATTTTGACTTGCCAGTGTAATTTTTGAGTTGCCAAATTTTATAGAAAACTGATAAATTTCAACTTAAAAACCTGTGTTGACTGTTATTTTTATTAGATTATTAACATACAAACACAAAAAGTAGCAGAAAGAGCGCTTACACTTAATAATGGGTACGATATGATATAACCAGTTGAAAGGGTATGATACGGGATATAACATGATATAAGTTTCTTAAGAGGGCCCACCTAAATTTTTGCGATTTAAAAAAAATTACTATTTTATATAATTTTTTAATTGATTGATTTATTGGTTATTTGTTTAACGACCCCCCCACCCCCCAATGGATTTTCTGGATCCGCCACTGCGGTACATGTTAGCCATTCTGGTATAAGAAATGTCATGCTGGGTACGGTATGACATGAAAAGGTGTCATACTTTGAGAAATGGAGAAATGGGCAGTGATATCATACAAAATAAAACAGACCAACAATGAATCTCATATTTGGGTTGACGGGCGTCAGTTAACGGTGTTATTAGTTGTGTATTCGTACACTCAATCAAGGTTAATAAATCTACACATTGTGTCGGAGGGAGGAGCCTGGACCAGCCGTCTTTACTTTGTTTAATCAGCACTCGGTCAATCCCCTCATTTAACACAGAACAGCAGGTTATACACTTCTCAAATTACATCAGTTGTTTTCTTAACCCTATGCATTAATTTTATCCAATTAGTTTCATCTTGATTTAAATGAGTTTTTTGTATAGACATAAACTCTTCGGGTTCACCGATTTGTTTATGTATAGAGATAATGTCACATGGTCACATAAGACTGATATACAATATTTACCGCCTATTTATTTGTGATATATTGATTGTCAATAACATTGTTTAACTAAATTGAAGAAATACGCTAGGTTGATCGGCTTGTTTTGTCGATCTATAGGCGTAAACACGAAGTCTGTGTCATATATGTCTATCAGTATATATGATGTCACCCTGATATTATGCGATATCTGACACGTGTTTTGTATCTTATTTTAATGTGCCTTTTTAAAATTATAAAAACAACGGCTGGGGCGTAGCTAGAGAGGAAAAACGCTGAGGCAAACCCAGACACTGGGAGCCTGAACAATGTGGGTAATAAATATCAGTATCATGGGAATAAAAATAAAATAAATCTGCGGAAATTCATAACAAGGCAAGCCTTATGCTTGCTACGCCAGAGAATGGCATAAATCTATTTAAACTATAATTATTTAGGAATTTTTTTTTGTTTAAGGATTATAAGATGTAGACTGAAATCGACTAAACATGACTAAATGAGTCAGTCCTGTTCAAGATAGGCATTACCTGTCTTGACGAATTACATCCATTGGCTGTTTTGTTATATATAGCGAACTTCCGGGGAGAAACCATGGCAATGAACAAGGGAATGCAAGAAAGGAAGGACGTGTGGTTACATAGTTACTAGTACCTCAATATTCACATTATCGTTTTATAGCTTAAAACGATACAGCTAAAATATCATAAATATTATGGACAATATTTATACGTCAACATAACTCATTTAACATTATGCATGTTGAGATTAAAATATTTGTTTTATTATTGGCACCTGGTCATGTGAAACAAACTGTCTCTACATCTTATATGTTATTTTGGATTCTGACCTATTTCTGGAAACTGAATATTTGGATTAATGAAATGGAGAATTTTGAAGGTTAGCGATAGGTTCATTTGATAATCTCAAGGTCGTACTGAGTAGTCAGAGATCAACTGCAAAATGGACTTTAGACAATTTCTGTATAGCTGTTGAATATTAGATTGTTTTTAAATGAATTGTTATTTATTTATTTATTTTACATGTTAAGTCTATTTTTTTTATCAATTATAAATGTCAGGTCAAATTAAACATGGTTCATATATTCATCTTTAGATTTCCATCTAAATTAAGTAAAGAACATCAATATTTGATTATGGTTTAAAAATAAAATTATATGATAAATGATTATGTAAATTTAGATCTAACGAAATTTGAAAAGAAGGTTGTTTTACATATAATTAACCCTACTTGATCTATAAGAAGTTAGTCATGGCGCTGCTTTTAGGGCGGTAGATCCCGGGGGTGGGTGTTGCATAGCCCAACCACTCCCTGTTGATTTCAGACTAATATATCTATTTTATATTAATTTGTTTCAAGGGCCTTTGTGTGTCCACGGGCCCCGATCACGTCCCTGCTGACCTCTTCTCCCCTCTCGGTGTGCCTGGGTGCAGACACTTGTTATAAATGTGACGGTATTAGCTTGGTTGTTGATTTAACATCCAAGAAAATCATAACATCCAATTCCAAATATAAATATGAAAATGATTTGTTAAATTTATGTAGACTGAAGACAGTCCAATGAAAGCTTGTCTTCCCTTCAATGTCTTCCCTTCAATGCCTAAGTATATATATATATTATATTTAACGTTTCAACAGGAAATATGAAAGAAAATATAATTTTACATTGATGCACATTAATTTTCTATACGCTACTATAGCTTGCCCATTATGTGATTCGAAAAATAAAATAAAATGTGTAATATTTTCTGTGGTATTACTTTGATATTATTACACGTATGAGAACGTCGTATGACATAATTATACTCAAGATCGATTGGACTGAGGGGGGTAATATATTTTTGATCCTGTGTATTCCCAGTTCATATGAATTTCTGTGGGCCTGAATATTAATATCCGTTATCAGTCGTTTGGTTTAACTCCAGTATAAATACACAATTTCACATTCCTCACTGGATATACATGTTACAATCACACGGCAGATCGAACCTGGGTTAAAATTCTGATTGAATCTGGCACACGGAGGATCAGGCAAGGACAAAGAGGGGCAGAGAGGCGACATGTTACGTTTGTTTAATATCTTAACTCACGAAATCAGCACTGAGTGAAATCATACACCAGGTATATGTTGATGGCTGACATGCTTTCGTCACGTCATTACATTGTAGTCCTGTAGATCTGGTGGCTGGGTACACGAAGCGCAGCCCGTACAACTGTTACATGAATCTGTCGTCTGACGTATTGCACCAACAGTGGGCAGGTACGTGGATTAACCACCCCGTGTGGTAGTAACAGTATGCCAAGGGCTGCATATCTACAGGTAAAATGTGAAACTATTATGTTTAAGGCGTATATTGTTTTTTGGAGTTATTATTGTTTTCAATTGTTTCATTAATGTACAATTACATTACAGTTGTTACGAAAACTTTATATTACAGTTCGTCTTGTAACATATCCTAAATCGTTCACACACCAATGCACTTGTATTAATTCTATTTGTGGTAATACAAAATGTTTATTTGACCTTTGTTCCTTTTATTCCTTTTTTCACCATTTCCTCCTCCTCATTCGTCTTGTTCTTTATCTTCTACTTCTAAGGGCCAAAATCGCTTCCTGGAAGTGGGGAAGGGGGAGACGAAACATTCCCCTGTCCAAAAAGTTGGGGGATGTGTTCCCCATATTCTCACCTCCTCCGATTGATGCCGTTGTTGACCCCCTGTGAACTTCGGTATATTTGCGCTAAGGCCAAATGGTTAAGTATTACATTGATACAATACAGAGAAATATTGGTAAAGATTATTATATAGGCATTTTAATTTCAGTGTTTCGAAGCAAAATGTGGGAGGAGGGTAATTATATAGGCATCCTCCCTGTTCAAAAAGAGGGGAAGGTATCCTACACCCCCCCCCCGGTATTTACGCTCATGTTTACTAGTACTTCTTCTCCTCCTCATTCTTATGATGATGATGATGATCACAGTCATGCTAATTGTGTATACTACTTGTATATTCTAATATATAATTCAATTCTATTTATTATTTTTTATTTCTCAGTTCCCATCATGTTGAGAACGTGCACGCCGAGCGTCCTGCACGTGCCTCCACTGTTACCTCACCGTGCCGACCCCACCGACAACATCCGCCGTCAGATCGTCGACATGGTTAGGATCAGTGAGCATCAGACCGTCATCTACGACCTGCATCAGCGCCAAGGAATCAAAGTCCAACCTCTAACGGAAATCCATAATAACAAACAGGAAAACAACAGGTTGGAAAACATCGACAGATCTCACGCCTGGCACTCAGACATTCGAAAACTTCCACCTAGAGGCCGACAATCACGAACTCAACATGATCAGGACAAACATCGGAGTCCAAGTCATTTTGGCAAAGAAAACCATGACGTCAATTCCAATACAGCGCCACCACTTCCACCGAGAAATTCCTCATCATTCACATCTGCTGCTAAACTTTCCAAAGAGATGCCGAAAATCAAAGATGGCTTCCATTCCCCGACACCCAACCTAACGCACCAGGACAGTTTCAAACGTATCAGATCAGGAGTAACCAATCAAAGACAGGGACCGAAAGCAAAAAATGTTCGTCAGAAAACGGATGATTCCAATTCACATTACCAATCTACAAGTTCTTCAACTCCATCCGAAGAGAAGGGGGGCAGCAAGGGGTCCGGACAGATCGGGGAGGTTAGAGGAAGTGCAATTCCCGCGCAACGATCCGCCACTCGTGCTACCTCACCAATCAAACGGGAGGAAGTGAAAAAACGCGCCAATAGATTTTCGGCGTCGTTAGACTTTTTCCGCCGCCGCCTGAAAATGAATCAGAGTAAGTTTATGAATCCTCAGAGCAAGATAATCCATGAGGATTACATAATTCGGAAAGACGATGGCAGAAACAGTCCGTGTAAACAAAGAATAGATGTATGCTTCGTTCCACATCCTCCAAACAAAACGAAACCGGCTAATGGCAAGTCAAGTTCAGGATATGACAGTCAGGAGACGAAAGATTCAAGGTTCTCCTACAGACTTCCGGAAGTGGAAACTTATGAGGACAACCAGGTATTGTTTACTTACTGTGTATTGTATACCAGGATAGGACGGGGGGAGGTGGGTCAGTTGGCATGGGCCAACGATTTTGAAGGGGCCTACTCCCACTGGTATTTAGCATTGATTACAAAAATACTTGATGAGCAGTCTGAAATGGGGGCCTACATTTCCCAGGCCTATTACCATCTTTGTATGAGACGGCGGTCATGGCTTGGGGAATTGTCCCCGCCCCAACAAAAGGTGGAGCAAGTTTCTTTTTCAGCAAAACATTAAGATGGTATTTTCTTTTAAAACCCTTAAATTCAGGCAAATGTAGACCTCTCCTCCCAAAAACAAAACAAAAATAACGCCTATTGGTAGTGGAACATGTCCAGTTTCATTACTATAATGGTTTATTAATATATAAGCTATTGGTCTAAGTATCTTGGTGCGCTAGTGACGTTCTCAGATATTTATCAAATAATAACGAGTTAAATTGTTTTAAGCTGTTGGTCTGGGAGGATTTTGTGATCACTAGCATCATTTAATTTTGATTTATACTTCACTGCCGACCCCATTCAGTCATTAGTCATTCTGTATGAAATCTTTGTTAAATTTCCGTTCCATATGGAAATCAGTTCTGAAGTATGAATTACCCTTTACAAGACTAAGGACTGTGGTTATGAATGGTTCTGCTAGTGAGGCAGGCAACGCCTAGATTTTTGCGAGCATCTAGTATCATCAGTTTTATCCAAAATTCATATTTTAAATTGTTACATTCGTAAAACCGCATCGTTAACTAAACAATACAGTTAAAATAAAATAGTTCCATTCTTATGCGTATTATATTAAAATATCCCAGTTTGTCGAATTCAGAGTAGAGCTATCACTCCTGAATCAATTTCTCGAATTTTTAAATAGTTTTTTTTACCATTTTACGAGTGGAAGGACGTGAAAATTAACCATTTTACGAGTGGAAGGACGTGAAAATTAACCATTTTTTAACATATTTGTATTCACTCATCACTTTTGGACCACCCCTCTTTTCAGAAATCCACATTTGCCCCCCCCCCCTCTTTAAGAAATCCAGCAACCGCGCCTGAATCGTGTGTAGTGTATTCATATGTACAGGTTCCCTCGATTTTGCCTGTTCTTTCTATTGACTCTGTCTTTTGTAGCAATATGGTTTAGATCAAGATGGCAGTTATGTCGTTTGGATTATCCGCTTTTCAATATGATGACGTCTTGAACTTTTTGTATTTCAGAGAATGACTTTGGGTGAGATTCGGACTCTGCCGCAGGTACAGACATATGTTCTTGAGGATGATGATGAACCCTGTGTAGGATCCAATGAGCCAGCACTGCTGACGTTACACAACCTCGAGATCCATCACATGCTGATGGATGCACATGCCAAGAAGTATAAAATGGAACATAATGGCGTCCAACATGACGCTCGTCTGATTCGCTGGGTGGAAGATTCCAATACACAAAAGACGCAAAAGATGGTGACTTTTGAACTGCCTCTCCCTATCATGGAACGAGTAGATACGTCCAGTTCTAGCAATGGGATGTCGTTGTCTAAATCTCGCCATCATAAATGGAATGACGTTATGTAAATCTCTCAATCGTAAATGGAATGACGTTATCTAAATCTCTCAATCGTAAATGGATTGGCGTTATCTAAATCTCTCAATCATAAATGGAATGGCGTCTAAATATCTCCATCGTAAATGGAATGGTATTATCTAACTGTTGATATCATAAAATGTACTGTTATCTAAATTTCGCAATTATAAAGTTTTGATATTAAAATTTGAGTGACTATTTCTAAATACCAGAATTATATATGGAATAACATTCTCTAAACATCACCTTAAATGGAATGGCATTTTGTAAAACTAATTCAAGAGGAATTACTTTAAAATAGCATTATAACATTATCTTGAAATTGGAAAATATAAGTGGAATGGCGCATTTTCAATATTACTTTTCAGAGGAATGACGTTTCTAAACCTTTTCTTCGTGTCAATGATTTATTTTTAACATCAGTACTATAATTGAATTAAAATTATCAAGATTTTGTATTAAAAGTGGAATGACCTAGCAGTTAAACATGAAAGATATTTTAAAATCTCGTGCATTACGTGACGTTTATTTCTTTAAAACAGCGTATTTATCATCACTGGTTGGATTTAACTATCATACCTTCACTACACAAGGATATTCTTTAGTGGATAATTGAAATTGAAGATTGTGAACCAGAACAATATTTACATCAAGCCTTGAGGAAATGCAAGTACAGTGTAATTCTGTTTGACATGGGTATACAGTTCTATTATACGGCCAGTTCATAACGCTAACGTTGTTGTGGGTGTCTTAGACTGCGTACTAGTGTTTGTGAATCATAACAATCCAATGGAATACTCAGTGTGTACCCAACAGATTACTTAATTGTGTTTGGAGTTCTATGCAGGAGTATTAAATAGATCCGTTCAAATTAAGTGTATTCCATGAAAATAAGTCCTTAATGGAATAAAACCTGTATGGGGACCTGGCAGCCATAAGAAAGACTGCAGCATATGTGAGAGGAGCTGGTATTCCCATTTAATGCATTGTGGTCGAGGAATGAAGGACAAGAAGTTTATATTCAAAAAGATTTTTAGAAGTGGAATGAAAACAGTACTTAAAAACAACACTATTAAGCTTAGATTTCTTTTAAATAATTGATAATTGTAGTTAACTTTCCACGTCATGGAGCCACAAAACAGTTTTTCTTTCAGTGAGTAACTGGGTGATCCGCTTGGTACAAAGAATGTGAATACTCAACGGCACTATTTAAACATTGATGTACATGGTGTTTGCTAACCACTTAGACTGTACTACTCCAGTGAGATATAACAGTAGTTGCTGCCGGTTTTGAAACCATTTGAAGGTTTTTCTGAGGTGACAACATTATGTTGTATGACTGAATAATGAATGCAATCATTACAGTATGTATGTATTCTATTTATTACCCACCTACTGAAGATCTTGGTGTTGTCTAAAAATATACGTAACAAAACCGTTTGCAAACAAGGCATGACATCATAGCTAACTGTATCTTATCCATTATGTTTTTGAAATTACAATAATATTGGTTGAATTTACCAGTTTTCTGAAAAATTATAAAATCTTTGACAATGGGTGGTTAATAAAGAAAATACTAAACGAGTTTCTGTATTATACCATTTATATTACAATTCCTGTGTTTTCAGTCGTACGTCATTCGCTTTCAATCATCACATGCGAATGATACGAATGAAAATGCATGTATACTCGTAATATAAACAGCATCATACGGAAACTCGTTTAGTAACCTCATTTTATTTTGGTTATTTCAAGTTCCAGACATTTACATCCTGTAATAGCAAATATCTAAAGAGTGAAGTATTGTGTAATGTATTCACAAAATTTGCTAAGTCCACGTGACGCCAGACTAAGAAGAACCATGTTTTTGTTTTCCTAGATTCTGTATATGACAAAAAGAAGAAACCTGTATAAAGGTACTGGTTAATGACTGTTATAAGAATGCACCAAAGTATTACAGACTTCCAGACGTGTATTTATTTTGTGGTTATTTTCATTTATCCAAATTCTGGACTTAGCGAGTTTTGTGAAAATACTTCAAATGAATGATGTGTACGGTGCCATGGACAGAAGTAACCTAGAAAGGATATGTTGAATAATTATAGTTCTAAAACAGTAGACAGAGGTCATGATGATACGTTGTGTGAAACCACTCGTAAGTGGTACCCTAGCTACTCCGGGATACTACTACGTAAGTATGACATGACAGCTTAGTTTTGTGTCCTGCACTAAGATTAGAAGCATCGTTTTCTGAAAATTCCGATATAAAAAGGGCTTTGTTAAAAGTTAAAGAAACTCGACATTTCCTTTGTTTAATTCAACCTTTTTTTAAGTGTTCTAGGATATCAGATAAAATGTACATGTGTATAATAAGGTGTAATGGAATCAATGTGTATAACTGACAATCAACTAACTAACATTTTAAAATGTTCAGGTTAATCAGCCCACAAATAAAAAGGCAAACAAGCTCAGTCTTTAACAAAGGTAATGAGAAATTATTTTCAAAACAAGAAGTTCATTAAACAAAAACAGCCGTTTATCGTCAACTCCAGTGGCGTAGCTTGGCCATCATTTAATACATGTGAATAACATTAAGGCCACATTTCTCGTTGATGGTTCAGCCACGAGAAATCGGCCTGAAATGATGTTTAGATTAATTCTGAATGCCAAGTACCTAAACATTTAGAATCTAAATTGCTGAGATTTTGTAGATGTGCACATATGGTTATCACAAAACTGACTGATTACTTAGGTGGACGTTATTAATATTGATTTTAATTTGATCGGGATTACAGTATAGTATTGTTTTTCTAGCTAATTGTTTTGTATTCTAGAACACAAACATATTTCGTTCTTTCGAGGTGTATCTAGCACCGTTTGTAATCTAGATTCAGAAACATCCATTGACTAGGTGGTCCAACCGTTCATACTTCATTTGGTTTCAGTTTCATGCTAACTTCTTTTGTTTCATCATTTTACCTTTATTTTGATCTACATGTCATCAAGTGTGTTCTTGACTCTGTTGTTCCTTGTGATCATATTTTTGCTGTTATGTTTGGTTTTGATACATCTGTAATACAATAGGCCAATGTACTTCAGATGTATGATTATTTGTGTAAAACCATTGTAACGTTTTTTTCATTACATCTATATAATACAATAGGCCATGTATTATAGATGTTTAATTATCTGTGTAATAATATTGTGTTATATTAATACTTTCATTACAGTACATCTGTAATACAATAGGCCAATGTACTACAGATGTATGATTATCTGTGTAATACCACTGTATCATTATACTAACATTTTCATTACATCTGTAGTACAATAGGCCAATGTACTACAGATGTATGAGTATCTGTGTAATACAACTGTATCATTATACTAACGCTTTCATTACAACTGTAGTACAATAGGCCAATGTACTACAGATGTATAATACAACTGTGTCATTATACTAACATTTTCATTACATCTGTAGTACAATAGGCCAATGTACTACAGATGTGTGATTATTTGTGTAATACAACTGTATCATTAAACTAACACTTTCATTACATCTGTAGTGCAATAGGCCAATGTACTACAGATGTGTGATCATCTGTATAATACAACTGTATCATTAAACTAACTCTTTCGTTACATCTGTAGTACAATAGGCCAGTGTACTACAGATGTATGATTATCTGTGTAATACATTTGTATCTTTAAACTAACACTTTCATTACATCTGTAGTACAATAGGCCATGTACTACAGAAGTATGCTTATCTATGTTTCATTAAACTAACTCTTTCATTATATCTGTAATACGATAGGTCAATGTACTACAGATGTATGTTTATCTGTGTAAATCCATTGTAACATTATACTGACATTGTTGTTACATTCCCTTACTAATTCTGATGGTTGCTCATTAAATTTCGAAGACATCAGTTTTGCAAACTGGGAAATTCAAATCTTTGCAGCCATGACTCATATGATTTGTTATCTACTGGTAGAATCAGAAGTTTATTTCGTTTCGTTATTTGTCAATGTGGATTCACGTAAGATTGTTTCATTTTGAGGTTCATGTAGGTTACTGGGACCATGTGTCACTGCAGCTGCAAAATTCCTTCACTATTTCATCCATTAATATTACAGATTTGGAACACACTTGATCGTTCATATCACAGTAGATTCCATGTTTCATTTCAGTCATTTGACAGTTACAACCCAGACAAAAATTGAGATAATTCTTCAATATATGTTGTACTTTTTCCTGCACGTTGGTTTCGGGTTAAGCTATTGTTATATTCAGTGGCATGTAAAACGAGGGGCAGAGGGGACGTTGGCCCAGAGCATCCATTTCAAAGGGGCATCCAATCAAAGAGTGAAATTAAAATGTGGCCCTATACTTGAGCCTTGGGGCATATAATAAAGGAGTTAGCCCCGGGCATCACCACACCTCTGCACACCACTGGTTATATTCTGTCGATTTCGACTAAGTACACTTGATACGAGGAATATCTTCAGGCCAGATGAATATCAGTGAAATGATAAATTGAATACTGTCAGTTGTTAATTCTACTTCTTACATTTTCGTGTCAATACTTTGCGTCACGAGAAGTGGCACCAGTGTGTTCATTTGAAAATAAGTTGAAAAATGACAAACAAATACCTGTTAAACTTTTTATACTGTGTAAACAATATATAAAAGTATTTCACTTCATAAATTTTCTCATATTATATAGTTGTTATAGTAACAAAATTGGCGACTGAAAAGTGCGAAAAAAACTTAAAATGCATATAACCTTTTTCGTCATAAAACATTCAATATTCAAAATATTTTCTTCAAAATTAGTATAAACATTTGACCTTTTGTTTTATTACCAAACCAGCCTTTCTTTTTGTTGTACCGTCTCTAAAAGAAATGTTATTGTTAAAAACAATGGTGCCATCTGTCGTGAGGTGGAGTATAGTTTGCTCGAAGAAGTAAAGACATAACTGCCTGGGACGTAGCCAGGGAGGGAAAAACGTCGAGGAAAACCCAGACTCTGGTAGCTTGAACCATGTGGATAATCAATATCATGGGAATTTTTTTTAATCTGCTGAAATTTCAGACGTGGAAAGCGCCTCGTCTTCCTCATGCTGGCTACGCTAGAGACTGCATTCATCACATTCTGGCCGCCTACTCTCAGCAGTAACGATAGACTGTTTCGACTGTTTCTCTTAGTCTGTTGTTTTACTCGAAGATGTCATGGCAATCATTTTTGTCTCTTGATTGGACCACTTCAGTCATTTATTCCTAGTTAAATAATACTAATATTTTGATAACATTCTTGGATAAAACTAAGGCTATAGCTTTATATACTTTTCGTACAACTAAAGATGTAACATTAGTATAATTGTCCACGTTGTTAGATTGTAGTCATCATTAGTAACAACGACGTTCTTGTTATCAGTTGAAACGTTCTCTAATTTGTTTTTGTGAAAAGATATCACTAAGACTAGGAGAACGTTTAAACAATGTCTTTGCACCTTTCATGACCCTAAATATATCGTTTGTTAGTCTTCCATGTCAGCTGTATTTCGATATTTCTCACATTCAGTGAATCAGGAAGGCTACAGTAAACAACACGATGGTATTGAATACATCCAACAATTGAAATAATGTTTTTAACGACATCACTAAGCCCATTGATCTATCGGCTGTTCAGGCCCGTACCCCCGTCAAACATCAGTTACATCACTTCAATTAAAATAAGTCTCTTCTTCTAAACAGACAAATTCGATATTGGCGTGGGTCATCGACCACTTGTTTCGAGCGATTTCATTACTAGCATTTCTCAACATCCAGGTCTTCTCGACTTAATGAACGCCATTGCAAAGATGTTTTATCCCGACTTGTAACTGTCTTACACCACGTTAAGCCACTCGTATACTTCAATATAGTAGTGTCCATACTGCTTTCGTACATTCGTCCATGTGTGCACATTAACAAAATAGTCAGTTGGCTTGAAGTAATTGGGTTGGTTTATTTTTTTTCATAGAGAATTTGAAAGAAAATATGTCCAGCATGGTTTATCATATGGTATTTCTCATTAAAATATTATGGTCTCTGTAATGTTAACCACTGATTGTAATTATTGTACACTGCATTACAGTTTAGTTCTTAAATATTCACAGTTAAATTATTTAGTTTTGAGGCTTCTGACGTAGGACAACAAATCAATGTAATTAAATGTTTTGCGTTTACTAGTACAATAGAGTAAACTTAAAGTAGTTATATTGTCTTACGTCAAGTGCCTTATTTTAAACTGTTCAATGATAATTTAATAATTTAGTGGAGTTTTTTGTTATAATATATAATGTATGCTGTGCTGGATGTTGAAAATGAAATGCACGATTAAATATGTGTATAGACAGGAGTTATTTCTTCCAGTGTGCAGTTTAGGGTTATGGTCGGGTCTCACGTCTTTTGAGGGAGCAGTTTGTAACCACGGAGATCACTGTTTGGTGACTTAGAACAACCATGTGTTTATGATAAGTATGTTTATTAAACAGATTATGTACAGGGCGTAACTCTACTAAATTGCAGGCACGGGTATAGGATTTCTGAAAGGAGGGGTCCAAATGTGATGGGTAATGGTTAATTTTTATGTCCTTCCACTCGTAAAATGTTTTAAAAAATACGAGAAAACTGGGGGGTGGTCCGGACCCATGGATCCCCCTGGATACGCTACTGAATTACACTGTGTGTTTATTTGATGGGTTTTGTACATGACGTAACTATACTAAATTACATTAACTGTTCTTGTGGGAAATAAAATAAAAGTAAAATGGTTGGAAGCTAAATAATATTTAGGAAAATATTTAGAAAATTAAATACTAGTATTTTATTAATAAAATGGATAGATGGACGGATGGATGGACGGACGGACGGATGGATGTGTGGATGGATGGATGGATGTGTGGATGGAGGGAAGACCGGATAAAACACTGACAGACTGACTGACTGACGGACGGACAGACAGACAGACGAACTGATGGAATGACTTGTAAGCAAATTTTATTAATAGAATACACTTTTGAATTCAGAAAAACGCGCTCGCATTTCGTTGTTTTAAAATTGGTCACAGTGACTTCAATGTTTACTTTGTCTTATAGACCGTCACTAAGTCATTATTCTCAAGGTACCTTCATATTAACTGGATTGGGGAGAAGGGGTTACTAAGTAAACATAATCGTATTATCTATTGTTGTTGTTCGGAGGTCTATATTTTTTAAAAAGTGTATGGATGTTTTTTGTATGCACTTTTTAACAAGAACAGTACATAGCTTGTATGATGTGATTTATAGCAAGTACATTATTTACAAAACTCACAATGGTGTTGCTGTTACATATCGTTAGCTCGAGAGTAGATCTGTCTTTACAAGTGATACACTCACTAGGGATTAAACTTCAAGCAGATTATCTCTCCCAAGGCAGGGGATTATTTCATACTGGATTTTATTAACTTTGTCGTAACGGCAGAACTTAGTATTGCGAACTCTTTGTACGGAGATTAGGAATTACGTGGAATTGCACCTGTGTGTGTGTAACTGGTGTACCTGTAATACAGTTTAGTATTTCTAAGAAGTATTAATGTTTTAAAGGCGCATCACTGAGTTAATTTCTCGATTTGGCACTTCCAATCTTATAATCGTTTGTGTGCTGTTCCATTTCAGTGGCGGATCAAGAAAATCCATTTGGGGGCCCTGAACAGTAGCGGATACTGAGGGGGGTCCTAATACACACACACACACACACCTTTTATAGAATTTTTTTTTTTTTTACATTTATTTTCCGTGCGGAAAGACGTGAAAATTAACCATTTTTCCCCAGTCCTATTCACCCATCACATTTGGACCCCCACCCTTTCAGAAATCCTGTATCCGCGCCTGCTAAAGGATCATCGGATTCTTTAATGTTAAAAAATAATAATAAAATTATAATAATAATTGTTTAAAAAATTGCTAAATTTAGGAGGCACAGACCCCTGGAGCAAACACGTAGATCCGCCACTCCTTTTTATTCTTGGTGTGGATGGAGACTTCAGTTGAGTTCTGATTTTGTTTCTGCAGTGAGGGGGAAAAAAAATTATATTTATATTATTAATATGAAAATTGTATATTGAAACTAAAGTATCACGTACTAAACATATGGTTGTTTACTCTGTTACTTAACAATGTATCTATATCATTGCCCTTTAATTCTCTGTGACCGCGGAAAAGGGAGGGGTGATATTACATAATATGAAAACATATATAGTCCCATTGTACTTGGGGTTAAGGGGGTTGTAATGGTAGGTTCTGGTTCACAATTACAAACATGTTAGATCGTAATAAGATCTGATGAGTTGGCAGTATCTCTGTGTTACCTCGATGGTAATTGATTTTCAAACCTTATTAACTTCACGACATTCTTAGTGTACATATACCAGGAGCGTTGAAACGAAATTCATATGGGGGAGGAGGGCTGCTCCCGTTACTGAACATCAGAATTTGCCAGTGAATAATTCAACTATGAATATGGAATATATTTATGGGAATTAATGGGGGACTGCAGTCCTCCAGCCCCCAGTTCCAACGCCCCTGTGTATAAATAAACAAGACGTCAAAAGGCAAAATAATTTTTAGTTGGCTTTTTCCTATTATTTTATTTATTATCATTTTTTTATTTTTTTTATTCTAAGGGAAGGGTGGTTGTAAATTTTAGAGATTGAAATTTTATTTTAATCTATTCTATAATTATGTTCCAACAAGGAACAACTGTTTGTAAATAAAAGTTTGTTTTGTGTTATATTTGCAATAATCCACGTGTGGGTGGTGCAGGGTTATTTTAAGTTTGGTGCGTGTTTGGTCATGGGTCATATATATACAATGTATATAAATATGTATAGAATTCACAAATATAGAAACATTTATAGACACATTGCATTGATTCTGTGAGTTTATTTTTATTTTATATTTATATGTGTAAACAAAGCTAAAGCATGTTTATGTCACATAATAAAAACGCTCGTATTTAGATTATTCCAATGATCCGCAGGTGATGTCAGTATTGAAAGAATAAATTCTTTTGTGAGGGTTTCATCTGTGAACAAAAGTGTTTTATTTCGATCTCCGTTTAACTCTATGCAGCTTGTTTTGAAAAGCAATATTCAATAAAAAGATTTTTTTTTTCTTCTTTTCTTACAATGTTTGCAATTTCTGCATGTTTTACATAATTATTGTCTTCATTTTTTATGCTTGTAATATTTTCGTGCTTTTATCTAAATTAATTATGAATCAAGGACCGTGTTTCCATCACATTTAAACAAATTAATCAAAAATACATATTTGTAATTATGATTTACAAAATCTTTCAGTTGTATTTAAAATCACTATGGTAAAAATAAGACAGCTTTTGTCATTCGACTGAAAAAACAAACATATTTTGTCACGTGTTATTATTATTATTTTAATTTTTTTGTACGCGTATTCTTTTCACAACTTAAATTAATTTGGCCAATTAAAAACTTTTCTCACGTGTATAAAAGATTATGAACCAACAGGAAAATATTTTGATAATGAATTATATATTTTTAAAAAAGCCATGGCATATAACAATTTTTTTTCTTGTTTCATCTCTTTAAATTACTCGCCAAGTGAGAAACGTTTTTAATTGATCTCTACTACCAGTTTTAATTAATATGTTGCTGTGCTTCTATTTTGTGTGTCTTTTTTTCTTTTAGTATAGCCACTCAATGTTGTGTTCTGTTTGAATAAGCACCTCTATAATTATTGTATTTGACTGTCTTCAAAGCAGACATTGTGATATCGTATTCTGTGAATGAAATATAATCTCTGTATAAACGTGTGATCAAGTATTCGAGTTGTGTTCTTTTTCTCAATGTACGACTCCCTCATACCACAGGAACCCAGTCTCACTTGTGAGCCTTTTTTTTTTTACACATTAATGTTTGCAATTGTAACCTAAATCTGAGTTTGTACACGGTCCATCAATATCCCCCTCACTCTCAAAGTCGTTCCCGCGTAGGATTGTAATATTATATATATATATCATTGGCGTAGCTTGGGTCAAAAACTTTGACAAGGTTTTTATTTCTCGTATTTTAATAAACTTTTATAATATTAATCACATTAAAAACAATTTCTGCAAAACATTCTAGTGAGGCAGTTGCCTCAATGGAAGCTACGCCACTGTATGTATGTATATATATTTTAAAAACCCGAAAACGTGGGGGTGAGGTGGGGCTGAGCCCCTTTGCCTTCCCTGTCGTA